>AWOL01S0102127.1:0-10354 GCA_000715115.1 Nicotiana otophora
CTCTTCTTGTTCAATAATTTATATCCCGTTTTTATAGCCAAGAATCTAAACATTTCCACTTCTCTGTACGATTTATGTCAAGTTATATCACGTATCCTTAGAACTACTTATAAATTTAACTGTATCCGACTTTCTGGGTAAAAGCTCTATTAGCAGCATTCACAGGAACCAAGTTTACCTGGCAACAGCAATATCCCGCGCTTCTGCTGAGAAAAGCGAAGCTAGTGCTTTAGGAACACCAAGAAATGGCCCGCCAATATTCATCACTGCTTTAATATGGTTGGCGCACCAATTAGGACCACCCCCACCACCCATCGGAGCCGGTGTCTCCACCCATTTCATAAAATGCAGAAAGTATATAGCCCCCATAGAATGTGGAACAACTACTGCCTTATTGCCCCTATTAGTTGCGACCATCAGTTCTATTTTGCTTTTTATGTGACTTAGTGTCTGATCACGCACCTGTGAGATGAAATGACCATTATCGTTACAACTGATTAAGGAAACAACAAAGGTCAAGCAAAAGGACAACCCCAAATAGAGTGCAAGTTATACCTCAGTATTCTGAAATGAAAGCCTCCAGTCATATGCAGCCATATACATTGTTTTCTTCTCATATCCTATTCGCGCCAAATTAGCAATCAAAACTGCCCAGACAAAATATCCTGGTGCAAAGTAATCAGCAGCAACAAGTCCAGCAACTGGCCTAAGCCTAATACCTGGAGGATCCAACCCAGATTCATTGTCCAATGACATGTGTTCCACCCAGCACAATGGTCTGTAACCATCATATAGAATAAATGAAAATCAAAAGTAACTCTTTTTGCAACGTCATTGAAGATATAATTAAGTAATTAAAAGTGTACTCTCTCAAACAGCTTAAGCTGTTAAATGAGATAGTCACACAATTCAACATATTATCATAAACGACAAGAGGTCCTAGATTTGTGTCTCACCGCCTCCTATTTCGCGCATGAAAAAGAATCAAACTTGCACGTGAGGGGTAAAATCTTAGTAGCTCAGTTGGTTACCTACTTAAACTTTCACCTAGTTGATAAAAGTTCGATTCCCCACCTTTTAATCTCCTTCCATTTCCCATTCCCCTACGAGAGTGTGGTGATAACATAATTAAATAATTAAAAGTGTACTCTCTCTGACAAAGGTCATTATCAGGCAATTTAACAAAATCAAAGTAGCATACCTTTTGTAGACTTCCCCAAAAGTGCCACCCCAGAGCCGTTTCCGAAATAATCCTTCAGCACAGTGATGCCCTTCCCATAACTCAAGGCCACAAGTGACAATCCCAAGAACAAAAACTACTGGATGTTTAGCCATTAGTCCTTCTTTTCGTAAATTAACACCAGGGGGTCAGGTACTGGCCCATTAATCGCCTCTGTTACGTATTGCGGAAAAGACGCTGGCATTGCATTGTATGAAAATAACAAAATCCACCACACTGTGCATATGCATCCTACAAACCAACAACAACTATCAATACATGACCATTTCTGTTTTGTTCTAACGTTATTCTTCTTAGTTTTCTTATCATCATCATCGTCTGTAATGTCATGCTGATGAATTTCATTTTCAGGTGCTTTTCTTCTTCTAATTAACTCCATTTATTTCTCTTATCTTTAATTTTTTGTTTTCACTTGAAGTATGTGAATGCAAACATGTTATGCGTATAGCAGTATAGCTTCCCATAATGGCGGATCAAGATTTCTAATTAGTAGATACAAATACAACATTTGTACTCACCAATTGTACTTTGTCGTAAATAAATATGGATATATTTGTAAAACAAATTTAAATAATGCAATTTGAAGACATCAAGTCGGCACTCACATGGCTTCCTATGAGCTTGATAGAGCATTGAGAAAAAACAATAATAATCCTGTTGTAATAATAATCATCGGTTCCATCTATTATTTGACTTTCGTTCTTA
This sequence comes from Nicotiana otophora, assembly GCA_000715115.1. Taxonomy (NCBI): domain Eukaryota; kingdom Viridiplantae; phylum Streptophyta; class Magnoliopsida; order Solanales; family Solanaceae; genus Nicotiana; species Nicotiana otophora. The sequence goes on from AWOL01S0102127.1 coordinate 1,946, forward strand.
TTATCTTTTGTTTTTCGTAAAAATAGTATGGACAAGTCAGTTTTCGGACGGGTAATTCAAAAATAGTCACCGTTTGCAAAGTCATTGAAAAATAGCCACTATTTTGCTGCAACACGGACCGGTCCAGCATAATATACTGGAGTTTGGTGCACTTGTGTGTGAGCTTCCAACATATTATGCTGGAACTCCAACACGCGGAAAGTTCCAGCATAATATACTGGAGATTAGAGCACCTGTATATGAACTTCCAGCATATTATGCTGGACCGGTATATTATATTGGAACTCTAGTATATTATGCTGGAATATTTTTCGGATTTTGAACAGTGTTTTCGTTCAGATTTATCTTTACATGAAAAGTAACTAAATTTCGATTACTTTTAAAATTGTGGCTATTTTTCAATTACCACTTGTAAATCTGGCTATTTTTTAATTTCTCCCTTGTTTTTCGGAAGAGATGTTAGTTTTAGCGTCAGCCCAATTTGTCCTAGCGCATGGCTGATTTATGCAAATGTTCCGTTTTAGGCCTACGCTTAGATTTTGTTTCTATTAAAAATTTAATGCAAATATAGCCCTTAAATATTATCATTTCCGAATAATATTAGGCTCGGGTTTAATGTTTGATCATTTAATTTTCAGTTTGCTCAATTTTAAAGACCGAACATTAGACTGTGGGCTAATATTTGCAATAACTTACAAATTTTAAACTTGAGTCTCACCTTTTTTCATAAGATTTTCCGTTTGCTCGAAAATGATATTTAAACTGTGTCCAAAAGGTCCATAAGTTACAAGAGAAATAAATAGAGGGACATTTATTAAATAGTTGATACAACAAAGGACAACCGTTGAAAAATTACATTATTTATGCAGATGTCCATTTTTAAAGTCATTGTTTAGATTTTCTCCTATTTCATAAAGTTGTGACAAATATAATCCTTGAAAAATTATCTTCATCCGGACAATGTTAAACTCATATTTGCTCATACAATTTTCAGTTTGCTCACAAAATATTAGACTATGGTCTAACATTTACAATAGTTTACAAAATCTTAGACCGTTCAGTTTGCACACAAAATAATGAAATATTAGACTTATGGTCTTATGGTCTAACATATGCAATAACTTACAAAATTTTAGATCATGATATAATATTTAAGATTTTCAATTTGCTCAAACGGGGACTTTACACCGAGGTTCAAAAGATCTATCAGTTGTAAAAGAAATAAAATGAGAGTCATTTACTAAATAGTTGATACAGCAAAGGAAAAACTTACAAAAATATAACACCACAAGGTGTGGTCTTGAATTTTTGTCCCCTGCTTGACCCATGGGCAAAACTTTAAAGTTAAAAGTAAACTTTTTTGCCCATGGGGCAAATCTTTTAAACTTAAAGATTTGCAATTGAGGCAAGCAGGGTCAAATGTTCAAAATCACCTACTTTCAAGGTCATTCTTGTAAATCGCCCTACAAAAACGTACCACTTAGAAAAATTTGCATATATATATATCCAGTTTTGGGGTAACTATTGAAATTATACCCCATATTATATAAAACAAATACAAGATTACCTGTTTTAGAATCAACTTCAAACTTAGTATGTCTAAAGTTGGAAAATTCGCGTATGAAGTTGCAAACTTATGCATTTAAGACTATTTTAGTCTGAAGTGCAACTAATTTTTGCAAGACTTTTTAGATTAAAGTGCAAAAATTATATTTAAGATGCACTTTAATTGCAACTAAATTTTGCATGCACTTAAGACTGTTTAGTCTGAAGTGCAAATTGCCCAGAAACATAAACTTGTTTTGCGAATTTTAACAATCTAACACACGATTCAACATCCAAATCAGCTCCAAATAAGCTCAAATTTGAAATATTACTTTCAAATATCATAAAATACAAACTTCAATCATTAATTTATCAATAACAAATTTAACAAACCATTTTACAATTAAGAGGAGGAGGAAGAAGAAGAAGAAGAAGAAGGAGGAAGAAGAAGAAGAAGAAGAGAAGAAGAAGAAGAAGAAGAAGAAGAAGAAGAAGAAATTCTAAGCAATATCAAAGAGAGGAGCGCCACAACAACTCACTACTGAAGCAACATAAACCATCTTAAAACCAGCAAACAAATACTATGCAAATCCACGGGTACCTTTGTTTCCACGACAACTAAGAAGAAGAAGAAGAAGAAGAAGAAGAAGAATGAGGAGGAGGTCTAAAGTTGTATTTACTTTGGGTACTAGTTAAAAAAAAAAATTAAAAACAAAAATAGGTGCAAATTAGTGAAAATTTTACGGAAAATTTCATCCCGGGGTTCGCGATGCAACAACCAAGGCCCATAATGTCGTAGGCCGAAGAAATAAGAATGAGATTTTTTCGTTCCTATACAATATTTAAAATTTATTTACAAAATTGTTCTAATTTTGTATATTACTCGCCCTAAACAAAGAATACTTACAAATTATATACATTCCACCTTAAAAGGCTCAAAATCCATTATTGGTGCATTAAATTAGGGGATTTAATTACACCATTTTTCTTCTCTTTTTTTTTCTCCTCCCCTCAATTTCCCTATTCTCTACTGCCTCTCGCCACCCAAAATTCCTGTAATTGAGAGGATAATTCAGAACTTTAAATGCAATATCCTTTCTTGCCAAGTACGCATCTGAATGTTGCGTTGTTTCTATAGTTGGCATATCAACTATTCCTTTTAACTGCAGAATTATTTTGCATTCCTTAGTTGCTAGCATGATTTTTCTTGAGGAATATAAATTGTTTCTTTCATTGCAGAATCCTTGCTTTTCTTAACTGACTTATCTTTTTCCTTTTCACGAACCTAGTTCATCCCAGAAATTCGAAATAGATTTGTGCTATCCTCCATGTCCTTTTTCAAAGCTTATGTAACAGTGGTGAATATCGCAAACATGACATATATATCAATGATCTCGAGATTAGTTGAAGTTGAAGTGTAAGTAGAACAGAGAGATGATAAATTTGTATGATACAACAACATACAAATTAAAAAATAAATTTCGTAAAAAATTAATACAAATTTGATACATCTACAACATCATATAAACTAAAAATACATTTTATACAACTAATTATACAATATACAACTTATTTATAACTTATCTACAATTTTCATACATACTAAAAATAAATTTCATACAACTAACTATACAATATATGCTTATTTACAACTAATCTACAACTTATTTACAACTTTCATACATTATTTCTACCCAGTTAAATACAACTACAATATCATACAACTTAAATATAAATTTTATAAATACTAAAAATAAATTTTTATAAAAATTTTATACAAATTTTACATCTACAACGTCATATAAACTAAAAATAAATTTTATACAACTAATTATACAATATACAACTTATTTATAACTTATCTACAACTTTCATACATACTAAAAAAAATCATACAGCTAACTATACAATATATACTTATTTACAACTAAACTACAACTTATCTACAACTTTGATACATTATTTCTACCCAGTTAAATACAACTACAATATCATACAACTTAAATACAAACTTTATACAATATGTTTTTTTGTATATTTTGTATCTGATTTGTATATATTTTGTATGTGGTGTGTATTTCTTCCTCTCTAAAATTCCAATAAAAAATTCCTCTCTTAATACAATTTTGATACATATCAATAATTTTATGTAAAAGGATAGTATTGATAACTTAAATACAAATTTTATACAACAATTCATACATTATACAATTATTTTTTAACTTTCATACAACATTCAATAAAAAAATATATATAACTACAACAGAATACAATTTACATATAATTATACTACAACTTTACTACAATTTCGTAAGTATATTATATGTCATGTGTTCTTCTTCGAGTTTCAATCTGAAATTCAGCCAAAATCAAGTCTAATCTTCACCAAACACCCTCAAAATTGAGATATAAGCTCCAAATAATATTTCCAATTATTTGCAACAACACCCAATCCAAAGAAATAATGGTTTTTTAAAACCCAAATTCGATTTCTAAGCTTCAAAACTTTTTAATGGATGTCAATGGTGGAGAGTCAAATACCTTCAAAATTTATTGATTGACAATTTCAATTTGAATGCCAACTGTGCAACATGAAAGGAAATTGCTAAGTTAAAACGATTGAAATCCATTGATGAATTTTATTAAAACTATATACAACAAAAAACATAAAAAACAGAGAACGCAAAATGAAGAAAAATTGGGAAAAAAATAGAGAAGGATAGTAGAGAGACGAAGAGAGAGAGAGAGAGAGAGAGGTAGAGACAGAGATAGAAAGAGAGGCGGAGAGAGAGTGGGCAAGTATAAAGAGATAAGGAAATAACTGATATTCCTTATTCAATTTCTAATATAAAAGGATACACATTTAAAACTTATTTGTACTACTAGAAATTCGGCTAAAACTGACCACGGCCAACCGACCGACTTAAAAATTTTTTTTTATTTTTTTTTTTACGAAACCTACCGACTGCGGTCGATTTTGTTTTGGCACAAAAATGCGAAAAATTATTTTAGCATCCCGCGAAATTTATTTTTTAAGAAACCGACCGAAATCGATCGATTTTTCATATAAAATAAATTAAAATTAATATTCAAAACATCGACCGAAATCGGTCGGTTATTTTGGATTTTAAAAAACCGACCGAGTTCGGTCGGTAATTTTATATTTTTAATAAAACCGACCGAAATCGGTCGGTTATTTTCGCACGAAAATGCAATTAAAGAGTATAAATAAATTAAAAGAAAGTCATAAACCAAAATGTATCAATAGTCTAGTGGTAGAATAGTATCTTGCCATAGTACAGACCCTGGTTCGAGTCCCAGACGATGCACTTTTTAATTACATAATTAAAAATACCGATACACTATTTGAAATTTTATTACCCTCCCTACTCAAATTTTAATTTAATTACATGGTCATATACAATTTACCAATTATATACCACTACTAGAAAACTACTTAAAACCGTCCAGAAATAGAGACCGAAATCGGTCAGAAAACTGAAAAAAACGACCGATTTCCGACCGACTTTAATCCGTCTAAATTAAGTTGGTTGATATTGCATAATTAAAAATACCGACCGAATTCGGTCGGAAAATATCGACTGACTTCGGTCAGTTTTTTCGGCAAAATTTTCTTTTTGGGTCGTTTGTGAAAATTAATTACCGACCAACTTAATTTAGACGGATTAAAGTCGGTCGGAAATCGGTCGTTTTTTCCAGTTTTCTGACCGATTTCGGTCGGTATTTCTGGACGGTTTTAAGCAGTTTTCTAGTAGTGGTATATAATTGGTAAATTGTATATGACCATGTAATTAAATTGAAATTTGAGTAGAGAAGATAATAAAATTTTAAATAGTGTATAGAAAGATAAAAATCTCAATAAGAATTATGAGGAGTTACCCATTTGTTGTTGAGAGATATCAGATAAGCATGGTTAACTGATCAATTACTCGTATTGGCATGGGAATAAAAGGATAAATTTTTTGGTTGCTTTTTTCATAGTTAAAGAGAAAAAGTTAGGCGTAGGGAATAACTTTTATACCAAGAAATAAGTTTTAAGGCACAAGAGAAGTTAAGACTTAGGTGTTTGTAGTGTACGCAGCTTACAAATTTAAGTCTCAGTCTAGCCTTTAGGTGTTTGCTTTGAGGCTCCGTGAAGTAATTATTCGCAGTTCTCAAGCAAAGACGGCCACTTGTCTTTGTTTATAATGGAGTATTATGTTTGGTTTCTGTTATATACTCCTATTTGACAAATGAGGCCAACCAATAGCCTTGTTTATGATGGCTTTAATAAGAACTAAACAAACAAGTAATACCTTTTTGGTGTGCTGTGAGCAAAAGTAAAGCATTTAGATTACAGGCCAACTCTTGGTAAAGCTCTACTTTAGGGGACAAAAAGTATACTATCCCATAAAGGACATTCAATTTTGTTCTCCTTACCCCGTAGTCCCGTGCAATGTTAATCTTATTTCAGAACTTTGGATTCGTCAAATATAAATAGACAAAATAATGTAGATTAACCATAGGGCTGGAAACTGAGCTAGCTACTTCATTCACGTTAATTATTGGCTTTGAAACCTAATTTATACGGTAGTAAATGTGGATCAAGTAAATCAAAATATATTTGGAAGATCATGGTAAGCTAACTATTAGTATTATATGTTTACGAGTATAGTTGTATCGGTCTGTATTTACATTTGTTTATAAACGTATACACACACGGACGCACAAATAAAGAAACCAACAATGTGTTTTTAGCTTAGCTCTATGGTCACAGGGGCGGAACCAGCCCTCTAGCACCGGGTTCAACTGAACCCGGTGCTTTTATTGCGTAGTATAAATTTATGTGTAAAAATTTATTAAAATTACAATAAATAATAAATATGAACTCATAACTTTAAAAATATAATGATGTAATGCTAAAAACCTTAATAGTTGAACCCATAGAATTTAAATCTTGGATCTGTCTCTGTATGGCCATCTAATCTCTTTAATTTTTTTTTACTTCCCTGCGAAGGGAAGTACAAAGGAAGCTGTTTCGATCGAAAGTTGAATTCAAATTCATGGTGCATAATTACTCATTTAGGTTGTATATATTGATAGTTTATAAAAGTTATAATTATTAATGCAACTGAACTGACTATAGCAAGGTTTCATGAAAAATTACATGTTGTTGATCAACAAAAATTGATAGCGTAAATACTCTAAACTCATACTATTAGCATATGATTTATGAAATTCAAAATAAATAACCAATGCATGAATATATGGAGTGTGGATTAGGTGGTCCCTCAACTCTTATACACTTTACCATGCTTTTTGTTGTTTTTCCAGAATTTTCTTCCCCATATCCCGGAGCTGAGGTTTAAGAGTATGAAAACGATTTGTGAGATGTCATAAGGGATCTTTACATAAATAGTCGGTCATATTCATTATTTACTTTTTCTAGTAATATACATAAATTATATATTGATTACATATAATTATACATATATAGTACATATATTATACCTTCGCTGATTATTTTTAGTTTAAGTGATTGAGTGAACGGTTATTTGGACGAATTTTTCATGTCATAATAAGTGGGAAGTGCTTTTCACCAACAAGAAGCCAATAAAGAAGGCCACAACTTTAGGCAAAGACAGCAGCAGGCAGCAGCAGACCTAGGATAATACAAAGGGCTGGACCATTTCTCACTACTATTTAATACAAGAGCATATCATCATTTATTTGATGTTCAGTTGAATCTTGATATATAGCCAAATTGGATGCTGATCAAATGAAAAATCCCCAACGGATAGAAAAGTAGTAATGGATATGACATTGACTTCTACGATACTATTAAACTCTACTCAATTCACCCAATTCTGTTGTTTGGTAACAGAGAGTACAACCACCTTCTGGCTAGCTAGAAACAATCTAGCTCTTTCCACTAACTTGTAAAGGATTTAAGATAATATACATTGACACTTTTTAAAATATTTTTTTATCTTTTTAGTGTAGTTTAACTTGTGATCGCTTTTATTAGATTGACTTGTAATAGTTAACTACATTATAATTGATCTAATTATATTACACCATCCCTCTATATAACTTAAGCTCTATAAAAATAGATTCAGAATTTTAAGTCAGTGATATTTAAAGTATGATGCGATCACTAATAATACATCAGTGTGAACTCGTATAAATATAACCTATCGAAGTTTTATTCAAAAATTTCTTTCGAAAACTTGTATACACAAGGATTTTTCGGGGCGCAACATTTCTTCCATACCAAGTTGTCCAATGCTGTTATTGGCATAATAACCGGTACACCATAGGTAACCCCAACCCAATTCTCTCACACTAGGGTTGGCTTCTCGCAGTTCTCTTTTTAACACCAATGGTAGATAGGAAAGGAACTCTCTCACGACATGCTAAACCCAAATCACATACAACTTGAATTGGTGAACAACCGAACCCTAGGAACCTTTTTGTATTTAAAAATTATAAACTACTTATACATAGCTTGACTAAAAAGGGTTCATCCATCCGTGGCATTATAGTGCAAAATATCCAAACCAGTCATTGTAATTAAAGTATGTGATTATAAGCGATCAATCATAATGTGCACCTAAACGGCTAAACCTGGGTTTTTCTCCGAACCAAGTTTGCCAAGTGAAAATTCTTAAGNCCAACGGATAGAAAAGTAGTAATGGATATGACATTGACTTCTACGATACTATTAAACTCTACTCAATTCACCCAATTCTGTTGTTTGGTAACAGAGAGTACAACCACCTTCTGGCTAGCTAGAAACAATCTAGCTCTTTCCACTAACTTGTAAAGGATTTAAGATAATATACATTGACACTTTTTAAAATA
>AWOL01S0102132.1:9736-29873 GCA_000715115.1 Nicotiana otophora
TTTCACCATTGTTCTATACCTTTCCCATATCTCATGTAGTGGTTCATTGGGCTCTTGCTTGAATGCTAGAATTTCATCTCGAAGAATAGCCATGTGCCCGGGAGAGAAGTGCTTAGAAATGTATTTCTCCGCTAGTTCATCCCAAGGATGAATGGAATGATTTGGCAAATGTTCCAACCAATATAAAGCTTTTCCCCGTAGAGATAAGGGAAAAAGCCTTAGCCTCAAAGCATCCTCGGAGACATTAGTTTGTTTACTCCCCCAACACGTATCTACGAACCCTTTCAAGTGTTTATATGTATTTTGACCCGGTGCACCAGTGAAGAACCCTCATTGCTCGATCAAAGTGAGCATCACGTTGGTTATTTAGAAGTTTCCCGCCCTAATACGGGGAAAGTCTATCGCACTTGCATACCCTTCATTCGGCAACACTCGGTGTGGAGCCGCTCATGGTGGAGGTGGGGGTGGAACAGGACATTTTCATGAGGCGGTCGGCCTCATCTATTGGCTTGAGGTTCAAGAGTGACCTCCTCCATTTGATCATCCTCAGCATCCATATCCCTCAAAGGTAAGTTTTCGAGCTCATTGTTTGCCATGATTGCGCCTATAATTTCTCAACACGTTAGTAACAAAGAAGGAAAAGAAGATATCCTAAAAACACACCTAATTATATAGCTAACACTGTTTTTTAGCTCCCCAACAATGGCTCCAAAAATTGATCTCGTCCAAGTTCACATCTCAATTCGAGGTTATGAAAATGGTCGATGCAATAATAATACCCAACAAGAGTCGGGGTCGAATTCCGTAGGGAGCTATATAAATGGGAGTTAGTAGTATATATCGTAGCGTGTGAGTTTGTATATCTAAATTTGCACTTCTACAAGATTGGGTTGTTTTAAAGTCTAAATTAAACTACAGTTGCAATTTAAGAAATAAAACTAGGAAATTATTTTTATTGTTTTTCAAATGTTGTAAAAAGGCCTAGGGCTATGACCTTCACCTAGGTGTTTGCCTAATGGGATATAAACTTTAAAGCTTGTTTTATTGGTCGGGGTGTATTATAGCCATCAACACTCAATACCTCTCGGTCAGAGAGTGATTTTGTCCAATTTGAATTTCTCAAGTCCAATTGGGTATTGAACAAAACGGTTGATAAAAAGCTCAAGTCGGGTTGTTATTATCTCTAGGTTCAACCCTTTAACTGGGATTGTCAATCTCTCGATTGATCCAATTTCTTGTTAGCCAAGTTTTCCTAGACTAAGTCTCTCTTTCTCAAGTAGAGACCAAGTCAAATAGGCATGAACTAATGTTTGCAACCATTAATTTCACAAATAAAAGCAAGAACAAGGCTAAATAATAAACACCCAATCATAAACAAGCATTAAATTAAACGCCCATTAAGTTTACATACTAAGGTTGGGTTAAACCCTAGTAAAGATCTAGCTACACATGCTTGAAATGAAAGAAAAAGAAGAAGAAATGATAATTAAACTCATATTGCTAATTAAAATGATAAAATCTATGTCCAAATAGCTCAAAATATGAATAACTACTAAAAAGAGTAAAAGGAAACAACTACTATAGCCGATGATGTCAAAATTTAACCTAAAAATGTGAAACTTGTCTATTTATACAGGGCTGGAAATTTCGGACAAAAATTCCCTTTCGGAGGTTCTGCAGCCGCATAATTCCATGTGGTCCGCACTTTTCTTCAGCTTGACATGATTAAAAGTCTGTGGCTGCATAATTCTGAACTGCGACCACAATGCACTCTTTCTGCGGTCCGCAGATTTGTTGCGGCCGCATCTTGCTCTTCTGCGGTCCGCAAAATTATAACTGCAGCCGCATAGCCCGTCTTCTGCGGCCGCATAATAATTGTGCGGTTTGAACATTTGATGGACTTGAAATATAGATTCTCTGAACTTTGCTCCTGACCCAGCTTCTGCGGCCTCACAATTCATGTGCAGACCGCACTTTGCACCAGTCTCTGATAGATTTTCCTTCATAACCTACGGTCGCAGATGATATTCTCCGGTCCATACAATTGAGCTTTTGTGCCTTTTTTTTGTCCTTGAGTTCAGATTACTCCTTCTTGAGTTGGATTTGATCTCGGGAGTTCATCTTCCAATATTCCTACAATTAAGCACATTTCATCAATTTTCTGGAAGACAACTAAACGCTTTTGGACTAAAATGAAAGCTAAAATGCGCTAATAAGTAGTTAAAATCTCCACTTATCAGGGACCCCGTCCGAATATACCAACAAGTCCCATAACATAACGCGGATCTACTCAAGGCTTCAAATCACACATAACAACATCGAGACGACAAATCGCACCTCAATTCAAACTTAAATGAAATTTTGAACTTTCAACTTTCAAACCGCGTGTCGAAACTTATCAAATCAACTCGGTTAGAACTCAAATTCTGCGCACAAGTCCCAAATGATATAACAAAGCTATTCCAATTCCCGGAACAAAAATCTGAATGTGATATCACCAAAGTCAATTCTCGGTCAAATTTATGAACATTCCAAACCTTCAAATTTCCAACTTTCGCCGATTAGTGCTGAAACCTTCTAGAAATATCCAAATGCAAATTCGGGAATATGCCCTAGTCCAAAATCACCATCCGAACCTAAAGGAACAATCAAAGCTTTGGTCAACTCTTCCAACTTAAACATGAAATTCATTCTTCCAAACAAATTTTGAAACACCTGAAAACCAAAACCGACGATACACAGAAGTCATAATACATCATACGAAACTAATCAAGACTCCAAATAGCTTAACGGAACGGAATGCTAATACTCAAAAATACTGGTCAGGTAGTTACACATCCCTTCTTCGCGACCGCGAAGGAAAAAATTGCCATGCCCAGAAAGGACTCTTTGCGAACACGTCCTTGTCCTCACGATCGCAAAGGCTAACCCAGCCTAAGCTTCGTGAACGCGTTCCTCCCTTCCCAATTGCGAAGGGCAATGATCAGCTGGCCTTCAAACCTAGTTCTTTCTACGCGAACGCCGGACTTCCATCGCGAATGCAAAGGCCACTGGTCCCAAGCCTTCGCTAACGCGAAGTACACGATGGCCCATCTCCCAATCCTTCATAGTGAATGCAATACAACCTCCGTGTTCGCGAAGAAGGAAACTAGAACCAGCAAATTCTTCATTTTGGACTTAACTCTGGGTGGTCCGAAACATACACGAGCCACCCGGGACCCCGTCCAAATGTACCAACAAGTTCATAAATATGATATGGACCTGCTCTAAGTCTTAGAAGAATAAAACAATATCAAAACTAAGAATCACACCCTAAAACCAGATTAATCATCTTATGAACTTTAAACTTCTTCAACTAGCTCTGAACGCATCGAATCATAGTTAGACAACTCGGTATGACGCCAAATTTTGCATACAAGTCATAAATCAGCATGCGAACCTATTTCCAGGCTTTGAATCATAAACATACATCAATAACACCAATTTCTTCTTCAAAACAAATATAAAAATTCTAAAACCTTCAAGGCGCCAACTTTCAACATTAAGCGCTGAAACGCTCCCGGATCACCGAATATTCGATCCGAACACACTCCCAAGTCCAAAATTATCGTACAAACCTAATGGAACTATCAAAATCTAGTTTCGGGATAGTTTATTCAAAATGTTAACTCAAGTCAAACTTGACTACCTTAGGCCACTATTAAGGAACTATGTATTTCGAATTCAATCCGTTTTAGTTTTAGCTTATTCTTCTTTTCATAATGCTTCATATGAATCTTAATGGTATATCAGGCTAGGGCATATTCTTTATTCAAATACGAAGAACATTAAAACTATTTCTTTGAAAGTAAATAACAAAGTTTTAGATCCTTGTAGAATCTGTCCCCTTGCCAAACAATCCAAGTTACCATTTCCTTCGAGCTCTATTTCAACCAAACATGTTTTAGAATTAATTCACATAGATACTTGGGGCCCTATAGAGCACCAACTTACCAAGGATACAAATATTTCTTAACTGCTGTGGATGATTTTAGTAGAAGAATATGGACCTTCATGATGAGTACAAAGAGCAATGCTTTCAATATTTTAAAATCTTTCATTAGTATGTCAGAGAGACAGTTTAATGCAAAGATAAAGATCATTAGATCTGACAATGCTTTAGAATTAGGGAGGTGTCCCATACATTCAAAATTATTTGTTACCAAAAGAATCATTCATCAAACCACATGTGTTTACGCTCTACAACAAAATAGACAGAAAGAAAACATAAATATCTCTTAGAGTCTTGTAGGGCACTACTTTTAAGTCATATTTGCCATTCAATATTGGGGAAATTGTTTTTACAGCAACTTACCTAATAATAGGTTTCCCTCTAAGATTATAGGATGCAAGACTCTTTATGAAATCCTTTTTAGAAAGCAACCTTCCTATGAACACCTTAATTACTTTGGTTGTTTATGTTATGTATCCACTCTCTCATACAACAAAAGCAAATTAGATTCTAGAGCCAGGGGCAGTGTCTTCCTGGTATATCCTTTTCGAAAGAAGGGCTATAAAGTTCTTAATCTACAAACCAAGGAGAATTCAGTTTCCAAAATATTGTTTTTTATGAGAACCTATATCCCTTTGCTCCTAAGCAACCTGAATTCCCTATTTTCAATCCTAATAGTCCTGAAATAAGGTTTGAGCAACTTGCTACTATTTCTAAGGATTCAGCACAATATGGTATCACAATTCTTGCTCCTGAAGTTTTACTAGAGTCCTCATCAACTGAACCTAGTTCTCTTCGGATTATCACCACATAATTGTATTTTTCTAATCCTGACTCAGTAGAAGTCTCTCCTATTCTTCAGGAACTCAGAAGATCTTAAAAACATACACAAACTTCCGGCTCACCTTAATGACTATGTGGTTAATGCAATATTTTATACTAACATTTTAGATTTTTGTTTTGATTCTAAAATCTCACCACCTTCTATTTTATTTTCTGCACTTTCCACCACCAATCAAAATATTTTATATTCACTCTACAATATTACTGAACCTAACACATATTCTCAAGCTATTATGTATTCTGATTGGCAAAAATCTATGGATAACAAAATTGGTAATTTGGTCAATAATCAAACCTGGGAAGCAGTTGAACTTCCAAGTAGTAAGAAGGCCTTACCTTGCAAATAGGTATATAAGGTAAAGTATAGGTCTGATGGAAGTGTAAAAAGGCTTAAATAAAAATTAGAGATCAGAGGAGACACACAAAGGGAAGGGATTGACTTCACGGAAACTTTTTTCCAAGTGGTTAACACGACAACCATTAGATATCTTTTGGAGTTACAGTAAAGAGCGGTTGGGGATTATACCAATTAGACGTCAATAATACTTTTTTGCATGGTGACCTAGAGGAGGAGGTATACATAAAATTCTCTACTGGCCTAGAACCTCCTACATCTAATCATGTTTGTAGACTCAGAAAATCATTCTATGGACTTCGATAAGCCTCCTGACAATGGTATACTAGGCGACTCACTGTAGCTCTGAATTTTAAGGGATACTCTCACTCTTTGAATGGTTACGCCTTATTTTTTTAAGCAATCTGAGAGTACCATTTCCATAATTGTAGTTTATGTTGATGATATATTATTAACTGGCAATGATGACGTAGAACTCAATGATTTAAAGCATGTTTTAGATGCTGAATTTAAAATTAAAGATCTGGGAAGTGCTCATTTTTTCTAGGCATGAAAACTCTACGAGAATCTACATGATTAATTATAAGTCAGAGAAAATTTACCCTGATCTATTATTAGAATTTGGATGTCTGGAACTCAAGGCAACGTCTTCTCCACTTGATCCCAATTGCAAGCTTCTTCTCAATTCAGGGGAACAACTTCCAGATCCTACTTTATATCGTTGCATACTTGGAAAATTAATTTTTCTTATTCATACTCGCTCAAATATTTCATTTATTGTAAAAAACCTCAGTCAATATATGCATGATCCTCGTCTTCCTCACCTCGATGCAACTTTTCATTGTTTGCGATATCTTCTCAATGATCCGAGTCTAAGGCTTTACACGAGCTAGAATCTATCTTTAAATTTGCTAGCTTTTTGTGATTCAGATTGGGGATCTTGCCCTAATACAAGAAAATTCATCAGTGTTTTCTTTATCAACATCGGAGGATCTCCAATTTCTTGGAAGTCGAAGAAACAAACCGATTTCCTTTTCATCTACAGAAGACGAGTATCGATCAATGAGACATCTGATTGTGGAGATTACTTATCTAGTTCGATTGCTTTCAGATCTTGGAGCTCCACCTTCGCTTCCAGCTTTAGTCTTCTCCGATAGATAGGATGAGATCCATATTGCCAAAAAAGTCTCATATTCTATGAACAGACAAAATATGTCGAGCTCAACTGTCATTTTGTCCGTCAACGAATATCTTTCTGGTTTAATTTCACTTTGGGCAAATTGGGCGTGCATATTGTCCCCACCAATTTGTTTTTTTTTTTTTTTTTTTGGGGGGGGGGGGGGTGAATATTAAAAATGATAATGGGCCTATTTCTGGAAATTGATCTAAAGGTTCTAAAGACAGGCCTAAGTCCAAATGTATGACAAAGCAAAGTCATACAAAAGCTGAAGCTAGGCCCAAATATGTTTGATCCAAGTGAAAGACATGTGGTATCACAGGTGGGCGTTGATAAGCATATGATTGAACAGACAGGATTTGGGAGTAATGTTGCCTAAATTTCCTTCTAGATAGTTCTATTTTTTGTATAGAAGTATAGTCATTTATTTTGTATTTTCCTCCGGCTGCAATTGCACAGTTAGATATGAAAGAAACCAATAAGAAATACACACAGGATACCTAGGTAGTACATTCTATTTGTATAAATACCAGTGTATATTGATCAACGAATATACATAAAAAGAGAATTTTTCTCTGAAATAGCTATAAATTTACTGCATTCTTTCAAATACATAATCATGATTTGGAGTTTTCTAACATACTTTAAGAAACATCGGCACGAAACACGTTGCTCCATATTTTGTACTATTTGTTTATTTTGAAACCTTATCAAAGTACATGTAATTTTCTTAGTTGATCTTTCGTTAACTATATAAAACAAGTAAATGTATATTTGCCTAAATAAGATTTGATGAAAATTTGAGGAACATTCAAAATTTACAATTTGTAGATGAGCCAAATATGATGATAAATATTTTTTTTATCTATCGACTTAAACATGCAAACTTTAAAATGAGTTTTGTTTGATTTTTAACATAAATTTGTTTTAAATGACACATATTGTTTAGTTTTGATAGAGCTTAAGCCTTAATGAAATGAAAGGCAATGAGTACTTGAAAAATTAATAAGAAAAATATTACACCGAGAAAGAAGTGAAGCTAGATGATTTGAAGGGGAAAAAAAGATTAGAAATTTGTATCCACGTGCAAAACCATTATATAAGGCCTTCATGTTGAATCTCGAATTATTTCTCTGAATACATCACATTTAATATATTCAGCTACAAATATAAATCGATAAATTCAATGACATGTCCAAGGCACAAAATTCCATTTTTTGAATAGCAATAAAGCTTAAAAGTCTGAAGAATCGTGGAAGAAACAAGATTTGTATCATAAAATCCCTTCTTCTCACTCTTTTATTTCATACTTAAGAGTGATGATGTTAAATGAGTTATATATATATTTTTTTGTTTTCAATTATGTCCTTGACTAAGGACAAATCTCATGAGTTGGGGGAGAAGTTGGTGACTATGGGGGGCTAGAAGAGCAGTGGGGACGCAAGTAGTATGTGGACCACGGCGGCAAACTGTATTAGGGAAGCTGCTAAAGAGGTGTTAGAGGTCACAAATGGATATGCGAGAGGCCACAAAGGGGACTGGTGGTGGAATAAAGAAGTTCAAGAAAAAAGTGAAAGCCAAGAAAGTAGCATATATGAAGCTAGTGGAGAGCGCAGTTGAGGAGGACGAATAGAGAGTGCTATAAGAAGGCTAAGAAAGAGGCAATATTTGCGGTCACGACGGCTAAGGCTAAGACTGCAGCGTTTGAGCGTCTATATGAGGAGTTAGGGGGTAAAGGCGGTGACAAAAGGCTGTACATGTTAGCTAAGATTAGAGAGAGGAAGGCCCAGGACCAGGATCAAGTGAGGTGCATTAAAGACGAGGAAGGTAAGGTATTAGTGGATGAGACATGTATTAGGCTTAGGTGACAGACATACTTTCATAAACTTTTGAACGAGGACGAGGACAGGAACATCGTGCTTGGTGAGTTGGAGAACTTAGAGAGCCAATATGATTTTGATTTTTGTAGGCATTTTAAGGTTGAGGAGGTTTAGGGGGTAATGCATAAGATGAGCGGGGGTAAAGCGACGGGGCCGGACGAGATTCCAGTGGAATTTTGGAAGGACCCGGGTCGGGCAAGCTTGGAGTGGCTTACTAAATTATTTAATATCATTTTAAGGACGCAGAATATGCCCGCTAAATAGAGGTGGAGCTTGATGGTCTCGGTATACAAGAATAAAGGTGATGTGTAGAATTGCAACAACTATATGAGTATCAAGCTGCTGAGTCACACTATGAAGTTTGGGAGAGGGTTGTGGAGAGCAGGTTGAGGAGAAGTGCGTCTATTTCTGAGAACAAGTTCGAATTCATGCCGGGACGGTCGACTATAGAAGCCATTCATCTTATAAGGAGACTGCTGGAGCAGTATAGGAAGAGGAAGAAAGATTTGCATAAGTTGTTTATTGACATAGAAAAAGCCTACGACAAAGTTCTGAGGAAGGTTCTATGGAGATATTTAGAGGTGAGTGGTATCCCAGTAGCGTACACGAAGGTGATTAGAGATATGTACGATGGTGCTAAAACTCGGGTAAGGACTGTGAGAGGAGACTCAGAACACTTTCCAGTGTTGATGGGGTTACATCAGGGATATACTCTTAGCCCATTTTTATTTGCTCTAGCGATAGATGTGTTGGCGCGACACATCCAAAGGGAGGTGCTATGGTGTTTGTTATTTGTAGATAATATAGTACTAACTGACGAGACGCGCTGCAAAATTAACACTAGGCTGGAGGTTGGGAGACAGACCCTAGAGTCTAAAGGTTTCAAGTTGAGTACGACGAAAATAGAATACTTGGAGTGCAAGTTTAATGAGGGGACGCATGAAACAGAAGTGTACGTGAACCTTGATACACAAATCATTCCCAAGAGAGATAGTTTCAAGTACCTTGTGTCGGTTATCCAGGGCAACTGAGAGATTAACGAAAATGTTACACATCGTATTGGAGCGAGGTGGATGAAATGAAGGCTCACATATGGTATTTTGTGTAATAAGAATATGCCACCAAGACTTAAGGTCATGTTTTACATAGTGGGAGTTAGACCGACTATGTTGTATGGTGCTGAATGTTGGCCAGTCAAGAAATCCCATGTCCAGAAGATGAGAGTAGCATAAATGAGGATGTTGAGAGGGATGTGTGGACATACCAGGAAAGATAAGATTATGAATGAAGCTATTTGGGACAAGGTGGGAGTGGCCCCTGTGGAAGATAAATTGCCGAAATCGAGGCTGTGATGGTTCGGGCACGTGATGAGGAGAGACATCGATGCCCCGATTAGGAGGTGTGAGAGGTTGACCATGGCGGGTCTAAGGAAGGGTAGAGGTAGGACAAAGAAGTATTGGGGAGATGTCATTAGGCAGGACATGACATTGCTTTAGCTTACCAAGGACATGACAATCGATAGGAAGGTGTGGGGGTCGCAAATTAGCATAGAAAGTTGATAGGTAGTCGAGAGTTTCTCCTAATCTTACCAGTAGTATTAGTATTATTCTTACAATTTTGTGTTCCAAATATCTTTGTTATTCCATGTTGTGTCATTTTTACCAGTACTGCTAGTAGTATTCTTGTATTTCCTTTCTTAGATCCTTGCTATTACACCTAGTGTCTTTGTTTTTTTTTTCTTCTTGTTGTTGTTACTGTTGGTTGCTTCCTGTTTAGCGTTTCTTAAGCCGAGGGTCTATCAGAAACAACCTCGCTGCCTTCACAAGGTAGGGGTAAGGTCCGCGTAGACACTACCCTCTCAAGACTCCACTTATGGATTACACTGGGTTTGTTGTTATTGTTATTGTTGTTATGTACTAAAAGCCTTTTCTCTAGGGTTTAGATGGATCTTATTGCACAAACTTGAATTTTATTACTATAGTTTATTGATTCTTTATTAAAGAGTGCATTGTTTATCTAACCTTGCGTTTGATGCTTCTAATATCCTAAGTAATAGTTAGATTTTTCAAATAAATTTAGAAAATTTTAAGAAATAAAGTTTAGATCTAGATTAGGGATTGCATCTATGACCTAAACAATTCGACTTGACTGATTTATATGATTTTCCAACAGGATAAGGATATACACTAATAAACTTCTGGAAATTTTGTCGGAAAGGTGATTAAACTACCAATGGTGTTTCAATAGCAAAGAACTATCGAAATACTGCTCGTTGAAAAAAACTTTCGATAGAAAGAAGGTACCCATCAGAAATTTTCTATGGACTTGTTAGATTGCGTTGGTGCAAGATGGAACTGTTGAGTTTTGGAATATTTTGACTGTTTCTAGTCGGTAAATATTTGATGAAATTTTGATGATTTTATCTATCGACATATTACTACTTTTGTATCAACAGGCAAAATATTTTAGTAATTTAAAAAAATATTTAGACGGTCATCCACTGTAAAAGTTTTATATTCTGAAACTTCTTTCAGAACGAAGAGACAAATTATATACGGTAGAAACCGAACTCGCCTATTGCATGGCATACTGGGGATGAAACATAATGGATTGAAGATCGGCCATGGATTCCATCGAACCTAGGTACGGGGGTAGAACATGCGCCTTCAAAGATTATCGAGTCTGTGACCCCGGAACTGACTCTAATTCCGAATTAGCTCGAGATAACATCATCGAACCAAAATAACGGAAGGCAGAAATATCCGTAACCGGTTGCACATCACGGCGGGAATCTCGGCACGTATCAATAAAACAGATTAATTAGCAAATCATGAGATTTTTTACCTTATATAGAGTTGTACCTAAAGTAGGACACCTCTACTATATAAATGGGGTATGGTTATTTGTAAAACACATTGTAACTCACATCTCAAAGCAATAAACTATCATTTCTAGTTATTATTATCTCATTACTCTGTTCCGGCATCGATTGTAGCATTTTCGATTCAAGGGTGATCAACCCTCAAGGTCAAGATTGTTCAACTTGTGTGGTTTACATTTACTTTTCTTATCATTAATTTCAATCTTAATCTGATTTCTCATTTTGTATCAAGTTAGATCACGCATCCTTAAAACCACGTATAAATTCAATTGTTATCCGATTTTGAGTGTAAATAATTTGGCGCCCACCGTGGGGCTAAGGATAATAGTAGTTATTTGATACAAATCTCCATAACACACATTGCTTTACACTTGCTCTTTCAAGTGTCTTTGATTCTAGGCTAAAATACAAAAATGTCAAACTCTCAATCAGCACCTCTGCATGTTGACAACGAGTCCGGTCACCAAGGTGAAAATAACAATATAATGCCCCGTAACGAGATACCACCTGCTGATCCCGCTGGAATTCCAATCACAGATCTGATTGATGCTAATTCGCATGTGGTTATCGATGCAAACATTCCTTCCGATCCCGAAAATAACGTTCGTGGTGGAGCTCGTTCGGCGACTCGAAACACGCAAAACGTTGAAGGAGAGGGATCAGTCTACGAGTGATCTTCGAAATGTTGCAGGCTCAACATGCGGCAATACTCAGTTACATAACCAAAGCCGCGCACCGAGTAGGTTTGAGCCCGATCCTCCCCCGAAAGTCACCCGCAGGGATGAACCGGTCATGGAAAGGTTTAACGAGCATGAATCGTAGGCTAACTTTGAGATCATAAAGATGCTCTAGGAGCTGAGAAAATGGATAGAATCAAGGGAGAAGAAGATCGAGACTAATGACAAAAAGGTGGAAACCTACAATTCCAGGGTAGTCCAAATCCCAGGAGCACCTCCGATATTGAAGGGCCTGGATTCCAGGAAGTTCGTGCAAAAACATTTTCCATCGAGCGCGGCTCCAAAGCCGATCCCCAAGAAATTCTGTATGCCCGAAATACCCAAGTATAACAGAATGACCTACCCAAACGAGCATGTAACCTCGTATACATGTGCTATTAAAGGGAACGACCTGGAGAACGATGAGATCGAGTCTGTTCTGTTGAGAACATTCGAGGAGACCCTATCGAAGAGAGCTATGATATGGTATCACAATTTACCTCCTAATTCTATTGACTCATTTTCTATGCTTGCAGATTCTTTCGTAAAGGCACATGGAAGTGCCATCAAGGTCGAGACTAGGAAATCTGACCTTTTCAAAGTCAAACAAAAGGATAACGAGATGCTCAGAGAGTTTGTGTCCCAGTTTTAAATGGAACAAATGGATCTGCCGCCGGTCGCTGATGATTGGGTTGTTCAAGCTTTCACTCAGGGACTTAATATTCGGAGCTCGGTGGCTTCATAGTAGCTGAAGCAGAACTTCATAGAATACCCCGTTGTTACATGGGCCGACGTGCATAATCGGTATCAATAGCAAATTAGAGTCAAAGATGATCAACTTGGGGCCCCTTCGGGGTCTGTCTATACCATCAGAACCCTCGACAGAGTCAAGAGAGATATCGATTGCGAACCGAGGCCAAACAGGGATCGGTATCAACTGTATAGCAGAGGTCGGAGAAGCAGCAGGTCCGGGCAAAACTCCATGAGAAACGAAAGGAGAAATGACCGAGGTCAAGGCAGCCAGGGACTTATGACCAAAAATGGCTTCGACAGGTCCAAAGACCCACAGAGGCTATCGGAATATAACTTCAATGTCGATGCTACCACCATTGTATCATCTATCGGGTGCATCAAAGATACCAAATGGCCTCGACCCCTACAGTCTGATCCAACCCAAAGGAATCCTAACCAGATATGCAAATATCATAGAACTCATGGTCACAGAATAGAGGATTGTCGACAGTTGAGAGAGGAAGTAGCTCGTTTATTCAACAATGGGCACCTTCGAGAGTTCTTGTGCGACCGAGCCAAGAATCATTAATAGGGATTCTAACAAACAGGCAGAACAAGAAGAACCTCAACACATCATTAACATGATCATCAGAGGAGTTGATATCCTATAGTGGCCGATGTTGAAGCACACCAAAGTATCCAGTACTAGGGAGAAACGAATTCGGGACTACATACTGGAAGGAACTTTATCTTTCAATGACGAAGATACGGAAGGGATCGTGCAACCCCACAATGATGCACTGGTAATATCTGTACTCATAAATAAAATTAGGGTTAAACATGTGTTAATTGATCCAGGTAGCTCGGCCAACATCATTTGATCAAGGGTCGTAGAACAGCTCGGTCTACAAGACCAAATCGTGCCTGCAGTTCGAGTTCTAAACGGATTTAACATGGCTTATGAGACCACTAAAAATGAAATAACGTTACTAGTAAACACCGTCGGGATCATCCAGGAGACTAGATTTTATGTGATCGAAGGGACATGAGATACAACGCTCTATTCGGAAGGCCATAGATCCACAACATGAGGGCGGTGCCTTCGACGCTGCATCAAGCATTGAAATTACCAACACCTGTCGGAGATAAAACAGTCTACGGGGAACAACCGGCTGCAAAAGAAATGTTCGCGGTTGAAGAGGTGACACCGACATCTACAGTTTCAACATCGAAGGGCCCAAACCAGGTGGTCAAAAAAGGGGCAAAATAGCAATCACTGATACCATCTTCGGCAGATTCGGACAAACAAGAGGAAGTCGAGGATGATGATTATGGGGTTCCCAAATCTTTTATAGCCCCCGATGATTTTGACGCCACTAAATCAACAATCGAGGAACTGGAACAAGTCATATTGCGAGAAAACTTTCCCGATCGAAAGGTATATTTGGGCACTGGGCTAAGCTCCGAGCTCAGGTAAAAGCTCATTCAATTTCTTATAACTAACGAAGATTATTTCGCTTGGTCCCACCTCGATATGACAGGTATCCCACCGGAGATAACCACTCACAAGCTGAGCCTGGACCCAAAGTTTCATCCGGTTAAACAAAAGAGGAGACCCCAGTCCGAGATTAAGCATGCTTTCATCAAGGATGAGGTGTCTAAACTTCTTAAAATAGGGTCTATTCGGGAGGTCAAATACCCGAATTGGTTAGCAAACATAGTAGCAGTCCCTAAAAAGGGAATAAACTAAAAATGTGTGTAGACTATAAAGATTTGAATAAAGAATGTCCCAGAGACTCTTTTCCTTTGCCCAACATCGACCGTATGATCGATGCCACGGCCGGCCACGAGACCCTCTATTTTCTCGACGCCTATTTTGGGTACAACCAAATACGGATGGAAACGGGTGATCAGGAAAAAACTTCCTTAATCACTAAATATGGCACATACTGTTATAATGTAATGCCGTTTGGATTAAAAAATGCTGGTTCCACATACCAATGCTTAGTAAATCGGATGTTCGAGAAACAAATAGGAAAACCAATGGAGGTTTACATTGATGACATGTTAGTTAAGTCTCTTAAGCGGAGGACCATTTGAGACATTTGCAGGAAACATTCAGCATACTGACACAGTACAACATGAAGCTGAACCCAGAAAAATGTGCGTTTGGAGTGGGGTCGGGTAAGTTCCTCGGATTCATGGGATAAAATTAGGGAATTGAGATAAATCCCGATAAAATCAAAGCCATCGAAGATATCACGGTCGTGAACAACGTAAAGGCCGTGCAAAGGTTAACCAGTCGAATAGCCACCTTGGGGTGATTTATTTCGAGGTCATCCGACAAGAGTCACCGATTCTTCGCACTATTGAAGAATAAGAACAACTTCTCATAGACCCCGGAATGCCAACAAGCTTTGGAGGAACTCAAGAGTTATTTATCGAGCCCGTCCTTGCTTCACACACCAAAGACGGACGAACAACTGTACTTGTACATGGTGGTCTCGGAGATAGCGGTAAGTGGAGTCCTAGTTCGGGAAGAGCAAGGTACGCAATTTCCAATTTACTATGTTAGTAGAACCTTAGGTGAGGCCGAAACTAGGTACCTTCACCTGGAAAAACTGGCGCTCGCTTTACTAAGTGCCTCTAGGAAGCTAAAATCGTACTTCCAATGTCACCCCATATGTGTCGTAACTACTTACCCATTGAGAAACGTTATGCATAAGCCCAAACTCTCGGGCTGATTGGCCATAGAAATAAGTGGGTACGATATCGAGTATCGACCTCAGACCGCCATTAAGTCTCAAATTTTGGTAGAATTTGTGGCCAACTTTACACCAGCCATAATACCCGAGGTCAAAAGAGAGTTATTGATTAATTCAGGAACTTCCTCGAGAATTTGTACCCTCTTCACGGACGGCGCCTCAAACGAAAAAGGGTCTGAACTTGGCATCGTACTAAAGACACCAACATGTAATATAATTAGACAATCTATTAAGACTGTGAAATTGACTAACAACGAGGCCGAATATGAGGCCATGATTGCAGGCCTTGAACTAGTCAAGAGCTTAGGGGCAGAGGTGATCGAAGCCAAGTGTGACTCCCTCCTTGTGGTAAACCAAGGTAATGGAACATTCGAGGTCAGAGAGGAACGAATGCAGAGATACTTAGACAAATTACATGTGACATTACATCGGTTCAAAAAATGGACTTTGCAACACATACCTCGGGATCAAAACAGTGAGGCCGATGCCCTCGCTAACTTGGGGTCATCGGTCGAAGACGACAAGTTCAACTCGGGAGAAGTCGTATAACTTATGAGATCGGTGGTGGAAGAATACCACGTCGAGATCAACTCGACGAGACTAACTTGAGAGTGGAGGAATAAGTAAATCGAATATCTCAGATCCGATAAACTTTCCTCGGATCCAAAAGAGTCAAGGGCCCTGCATACAAAGATGGCCCGATTTAGCCTGTCCGAAGATGGAACCTTGTTGAGAAGAGCATTTGATGGCCCACTTGCAATATGTCTAGGTCCGGGAGATACTAAGTATGTTTTTAGGGAAATCCACAAAGGTACCTGTGGAAATCATTCGGACGCCGAATCGCTGGTTCGAAAAATAATTAGAACCAGTTGTTACTGGATCGACATTGAAAAAGAAGCAAAGGAGTTCGTTCGAAAATGTGATGAATGCCAAAGACACGCTCCGATGATCCATCAACCCGGGAAGCTGCTCCACTTGGTTTTAGCGCCATGACCGTTCATGAAGTGGAGAATGGACATCGTTGGCCCCCTTCCGAGGGCACCAGGTAAGGCTCAATTTATATTGTTTATGACTGATTATTTTTCCAAGTGGGTGGAATCCCA
Source organism: Nicotiana otophora (assembly GCA_000715115.1). NCBI lineage: Eukaryota > Viridiplantae > Streptophyta > Magnoliopsida > Solanales > Solanaceae > Nicotiana > Nicotiana otophora. The sequence continues at coordinate 26,180 of AWOL01S0102132.1, forward strand.
AGCATATAAAAAGGTCAAGGAAAATGAGGTCATCGATTGCATTTGGGATCACATCATATGCCGATTCGGAATGCCAGCCAAGATCGTATGCGATAATGGAAAACAATTCATCGGAAGCAAAGTAACCAAATTCCTCGAAGATCACAAGATCAAAAGGATCCTATCAACAACCTATCACCCTAGTGGGAATGGACAAGATGAATCTACCAACAAAACTATACTCCAAAACCTTAAAAGGAGGTTAATCGACGCTAAAGGAAGATGGAAAGAAATATTACCCGAAGTCTTGTAGGCATACCATACAACCTCGAAGTCCAGTATCGGGGCTACCCCATTTTTTTTGGTTTATGGCACGGAAGCTTTGATATCGATCGAGGTCGGGGAACCGAGTATCAGATTCCGATATGCGACAAAGGAATCGAACGACGAAGCTATGAGTACGAACCTGGAGCTATTAGATGAAAGGCGTGAGGCAGCTCTTGTCCGGTTGGCCGCCCAAAAACAGCGGATCGAAAGATATTATAATCGAAGGGCCAACCTTCGATACTTCAATACCGGGGACTTGGTACTAAGAAAGGTCAAGCTAAGCACACGAAACCCGAATGAAGGGAAATTGGGGCCGAATTGGGAAGGACCGTACCAAATTATCGAGATAGTCGGAAAATGATCCTACAAGCTCGGAACAATGAATAATGAGCAACTACCGAACAACTGGAATGTAGCTCACCTGAAACAATATTACTGCTAAGGTACAACCCCGTCCATTTCCTTTTACTTATATTTCGGACTAACTCTTGTAGGTGATCGACAAGGAAAAGTACGAGATTTTAGGTCTAAACGCATGCGTTACACTCTTTTTTCCTTGAACCGATTTTGTCCCAAATGGGTTTTCCGGCAAGGTTTTTAACGAGGCAACAAGTAAATCATGCTAACATAGAATCAAAGGCCGATAACGAACCGGTGACGGTGATCAAAACAGTAATCGAGATCTCTCTTCGATCAACCTCGAACACTGGGGGCATTACCCTCCGATACCGACTTTAGCTTGGAAAGAGAATTCAGGATTAAAGGGTCTCGATCGATAGGATTCGATGTAAGGGCCAAACGGTCAAATGAAGTGTGCCCGCATAGATTGCTCGAACCCTGTCAAAAAGCATGTACACATACGTTACTATTATGCACAAGAATAAAGAGAAGTCTCTTCCTTGCAAACATCTTATCTTTTAAAACTTTTCCTTTACATTTCTTAAGGAATTCCCTGCTTCTGATCCCCTAAAGGAAACGAGCCCAAGGGCCACCTTAACATGAGTTCGAATAATCACTCTCTCACTCGGGGACTGCGATCTGGAAATAAACTCGGACGGTCCAAGCTATTAGACCTCGGGGGTATAAGACCTATTAGGCAACCCCCAAATTTTATAGGCTAAGGCCACCCCCAATCGGGGACTGCCATCTTAGGCAAACCCGGATAACTCGGGATAATGATATTAACACGGGACAACACCCGAACTATAAATGCTACGACCATATAAACTCGGCTAGGAGAAGTACGAAGCCCGTCATAAAAACAACAAGGCCTTAAAATTTTCTTAACCGGTTCCAAAGGCTATCCTCGACAGATTGTGACTAAAAGTCTAAGTACTTTAGGGAAAGAAAATTTCCGGTCACACCGAACCCCCACGATGCCTTAAAACGAAATAGTTGAAGGTAAGGTTTCTTCGAGTCTCTAAATGAAAACCAATTGTTTTATGCCAAGGCATGTAGATCTTTGCAAGTAAAAATAAACAAGGCAAAGAGAAAATTTGAAAGCTATTGAAGGGAAAAGCCTTATATTCATAATCAAAAATTTCTTTTACAAGGGCCGAACTGCCTGATGAAACTTTTTACAAAGTCCAAAAACGGCCTCAACAAAAAGATGACACAAAAAACAAAAGGCTAAGGCCGTTCTGGGTTAACAAAACCCGAGAAAACAAAAGCTTGCAAAAAACACACTCTCAGCAAGTCATATCCTAAAAAGCATAAGTATTTGAGGGAAAAAGTTCTTGGACATACCGGGTCCCATGATGCCTTAGAGATAACGAAATCAAAAGCCAGGCCTATTCAGGATTCCGGACATGACTACTTAATGCTAAAGCATTTCAATCTTTGCAAAAGATAAAAAGAAAATCAAAGGAAAGAACTCGAGAATCACCAAAAAAGAAATAGAAAAGTTGAATTTACGAAGTATTGTCTTTACAAAGGCCGAGCAGCCTTGACATACAGTATTAAGTACAAAAAGGAATAAAATCGAACAAAAGCGACATAATCTTGGCCGGAGCTCGCCTCATCATTGGTATTTTCGGGGTCTTCTCCATCCTTGGACCCAACTGAGCCCTCGGAATCATCCTCCTCGGGATAGGCCAACTTCCTGGCCTCGGCTTCAAACACCGTGCATCCTCAATCTCCGCAGATAAGTCAAAACCTCGAGCGTGAACTTTCTCGAGGGCCCGCCTATGGGATTGCCACTTCATATTCTCGACTATATTTTTCAATTGGTCTTGAGCCGCTTTGGCATCAGCCTTCTACTGGGCCACCATTTCATCAGCTTCAGCCTTGACCACGACGACTTCTGACTTGGTCGTTTTAAGCTCTTTGGCCAGATTATATCGATCTAAGACGACCGAACCTAGCCGAGATTGAAGCTCCTCAACCCTTTTTATCTGGATCTCGACCCTTTCCTTTGCCGCTCTTAGTTGGATTTCAACTCAAGTTAGTTGTGCCCGAACAACCTCTTTTCCGAGGCCAGACGATCCATCTTGCCTCTACATTCATCGGTTTCAGCTTTGACTAAATCCATCTCAGTTCGAAGCTGATTAATCCTATCGAGTTTTTGCTGGACTTGCGGATTTTGACCATCAGTCACCGAATCAAATTCATCATCACTTACTTAGAAAAATTTTACCTGCTCTACCAAGTCAGCATGATCCTTTCGAGCAACCTCCAGCTCAGCACGGAGGTTCTTAGAGGCATCTCTCTTCTCAGTAAACTCTCGAACTTCGGCTTTAAGTCGTTTCAGGCCATCCCGGTGCCTCAAAAAAGCCTTGTGATGAAGCACCAAAGCCTACAAGCAAGAAAAGAAACACTAAGTCATCTGCGAAAAGATCTAAGTATAAGTAAAAAATTCACTTAGGGAAGCATGAAGTTACCCGGTTCAACGCCTGTTGAGCTTCGTTGAAAAGGCAAGGTGCATTCACCTCATTCATCTTAGCTTGATCATCTTCGGTCACCAGGCACAGAAGATAGCTGGATACCCCTACGGGGGGAGAAAGAATCTGAGCGTCCTCTGGAAGGGAAACAATAACGGTACATTTTCGATCGGGATACGCACTCGGAGCAGGAAATTTACTGACCAATCTCGGGCTCGAAGAAGACCCGCTTGCTTCTAGGGATTGGCTTTTCCTTGGTATATCTAAGTCTTCTAAACCAGTAGCGTCTTCCGTGGTCGTCGAGTCCACGCCATTGAAGATACCGCGGAAAAGGTCATGCGTTTCATGAGTCCCTTCGGCGGGGCATCCTTTAGCAGCTTGCGCCTCGTTAAACATCGATTATGTGAATGAGGGCAACTTGGCAACCTCTATTACGCCAAGTGCCTCCTTCGAGGCATTGCCCACGGCTCGCGAGGATCCAGCCCTGACCTCCTCGGTTTCTCAAACTT
>AWOL01S0102139.1:0-12214 GCA_000715115.1 Nicotiana otophora
TTGGGTCTTGGATCATGAGAGAACCTTGAGTGACTGTTTTTAGGGTTATAAGGTCTGAATATAATGAAAAAAATGACTTACAACGGGGTTGAGGTATCTTATATATGTCCATATGACTTAAACCGCCTTTGTGGGCCCCATAGAGAGCAGCTTGGCGCACTCGCACGAAAACGCGAATATCTCCCTATTCCGAGATCGTATCGACAAATGGTTTAATGCGTTGGAAACTAGAATCATACATCTTCAATTTGATAGTATATCACCCCATAATTCCAAGCACATTGGGAGGAAAATGCAGTAACATTTGACCTAAAGTTTAAGTAAAATTATAAACCTAAGTTGCGACAGCGTTTATCGACTTTTGTTTCATAAGTCGCTTGACTTCAAAACTTATGATACGGATATTATATGATTCAAATACATTAAAACAAGACCTCTTGGGACAGTTAATCATCTCTAGTGTTACCCGAAAATACGGGTTACAACATCCTTGATTCGTTTAACTTCTAATACTTGTTAACCACTCTTATACACCCTGGTATCGTTTAAGACCAAAAGGATTAACTTTTTATCATCTCAAAGATAATCTCTTCTTGTATTTATGTCGACTAACTTACGGCATGATCTAAGGTACGCAAATTCGGGTTGTAACAGTTTCCCTATGATGGATGGCGTGACGACTTTTTTAAGGGAATTAGTCTTGTTTTGTTATGTGGAGACTTTTGGATTGTTTGGTAGTAATAAAATTAGTCTCGTGTATGTGAAGTGTGGATTAAGAATATCGCTCCGAATTTCGGTTGTAAATGGAAAAAGTAAGTTGCGTGAGGAAGAATAATTTTGGTGATAACTCTTTGGTTCATTTTGTGACTCTTTGCCCACTAGTTGACATGAATTTGATCTAAATGCTTTTATTAAGAAGTGAAATTGATCCATCTTGATTATTTCATGTGCCATGTGTGTTAGTTTTTGTTAAAAATAATTCTTAGGTTTACTTTTATCATCTAGAACTTGCCCGGTTGCTCTTTCAATACTAATGTTAATTATGTTTTGTGGGAGAGATGATCTTAGGCATTATTTGTGATCATTGAAAAAGCCTCTTTAGCCTTTAGAGCCTACCATTGCATAAATATTATCACTAATTTACCCCATTTGAGCCTTTAACCTTTTCCTTGGCTACCTCATTACAAATCTTTACCCTTTTGTGAAATAATTTCCTCTTTTGAACCCGTCCCTCCTTGAATGTTAAGCATGAGGCTAAAAGCCTAAGTTGGGGGTGTTGATGTTAATTTGGAAATTGGTAAGGGTTGTACATTGTGTGTAGAAACATATATCTCAAAGATGTTTATATGAAGATACTCAAGATCCAACAGAAATTAGATGTAAAAAATATGTATGGAGTCTTGAGAAAATTAGAGAGGTACTTTAACGTGGTAACTATATGTCAATAAGGGCTATGTGGTTTAAAAAGAAGCAAAGTGCAAAAAGAATGAGGAATGTGGGTAGTGTTCAAGGAGGGTGTAGTCACTTATATCCCAAATACTTATGCTACCCTTCCCTAAACCTACATTACAAGCTTAACAAGTCCTTATGGGACCTCCAACCGAATGTTCTTGAATAGGCGGCGAATTACAATAAGGGCATGATATTTTGTAACACTTGAAATTCTTTGTTGAGAGTGAGTGTCTTTGTGTATTTGTCCCTCATGTTGTTATTGTAAATATAGTGATTTTGGGACTTTCTTTCTTATGAGGGCACATGGATTATGATGGATTGGCAGCATTGATATATTCCGAATTGTGTAAATTGAGCATATGTAGTAGAAAAGTGCTTTTGAGTCACTTTTTGACGCTTTTTTGTTGTCACTTGACTATTTTGAAACTCCTTTGTATTTCTTGAAGTTAGTTTTAAATGAGGGAGTTATTTGGTTGATATTCACATGCTTGAGACTAATTATTAGTAAAAATCAAATCCATAAGTATGGTGCTTAATTGGAGAATGTGATTTGTGTATGATAGCAATGCCACTTGTGCTTTAAATGGTAGAACCTCATTGAATTGTTGGTTTTCATTTGCATGAGGACAAGCAAAAGCTTTAAGTTGGGGCGTTGATGAGTGGTGATTTTACCATTTATTTCAGTCTCTTTTCTTTAGATTTTGCGTCCTTTAATTATCATATGAGGTTGTTTATGGTGTGTATTGATAGATTTTCAGGTAAATGATGCCATGAAGAGAGTTGAATTCAATTTAAGTGAAATTGAACAAAAAGTGCAAAATCCTTCAGTGATTCCGCATATGTGGAACACTGTTCGCGTATGCGACATCGCATCTGTGAGGGGAAAGGCTGCATCTGTGAAGCTGTGCGGCACTACACTGGGACCGCATCTTCGGTAAGTAATCCGTGCTTGCGAAGTCGCTTGTGCGACTGTATGGTCTGCATCTGCGCAGAAGGAAATTCTACACAGGCATCGCATCTGCGATTGACTATCCACATCTGCGGAGTAGACAGTTCCCCAGAGTTTGCACATCTGCGAAAGTAAGTCCGCTTTTGCGGAGCCGTACCTGCGATGATTTTTCTGCAGGTGCGGTCAACGGGCTTCAGCTTCGGATAGGTTTGGCATTTCACATTCTCTCAATTCCAAACCCATAAATACATGACCTAGCTTATTGGAAAGGGATCTTTGGCAAATCTTTGGCATATTTTGGCAGCTTTGAACATATCTTGAGATTTGGAGCTAGGGTTTTTGCACACACACTTGGGTCTTGAAGATTTGAAGCTTTTGGTTAAGAATTTCTTACTCATTTCTTCATTTCCTTGCTTTGTATTGAATATCCAAGTGTGTAATATATTTTCCAACACTTTAATCTTGTTTATGGGAATATTCATATTTAAAGTGTGGATTAAATATCTTGTTGTGCTTATGTATGGAACGATTTTTATTTATTATGAAGTGAGTTATTGTTTCTTTAATTATTCTTGTTCTTTAATGTTTCCAAAGGGATTAGCTAACCCTAGGACTCGCCCATTAACTTCAAATTAATTTTGGGAAAGATAGTTTGGGGTTGGGAAACATTAATTAACAAGACATTGAGGCTCTAACACTCATTTTATAGATTCTACCTAGGGATAGGATTGAACTACTTGTAGCCATATTCGGGTGTGCTTAATCTCTTAATTATTTTAGGGATAATTCAATTAGGAAGTCTTGTTAGTCTTCAGAAGAAGCTAATATAGAATTATTATCCGAGGCTAATTAACATAAACTCGCTCATATTTGTAAAATCGTGGAATACGTTGGATCGGTACTTGAGTGTAATTATCTATGCATCCATGCTTGTAGCCATTGATCATTTATTTGCTTTCTAGGATAGTTTACATTTTCACAATTAGTTATAAATATTGTCTCAAAACATTTCTAAGTCTTTGTCTTAGCATAATAAGTGATAACTCTCTTACACGCCTAACCGCCTATATATTGTTCTCTGTGGGATTCGACCCCGACTCATAGTTGGGTAAATTATAATGCATGCGACCGTGTACATTTACTTTTTAGTAGTGGATTTGGATGTCATTAATTGACACCGTATACTCCATACCATGGGTATTGCAGAGACTAGTGGGGTTGCTTTCATAGTGTTCCAGCTTAGGGGAGCAATCTATCAGTGGTGGATAGGATCGAACTACTTGTAGCCATATTCGGGTGTGATTAATCTCTTAATTATTATAGGGATAATTCAATTAGGAAGTCTTGTTAGTCTTCAGAAGAAGCTAATATAGAATTATTACCCGAGGCTAATTAATATAAACTCGCTCATATTTGTAAAATCGTGGAATACATTGGATTGTTACTTGAGTGTAATTCCCTATGCATCCATGCTTGTAGCCATTGATCATTTCATTTACTTTCTAGGATAGTTTACATTTTCACAATTAGTTATAAATATTTTCTCAAACCATTTCTATGTGTTTGGCTTAGCATAATAAGTGATAATTCTCTTACACGCCTAACCGCCTACATATTGTTCTCTGTGGGATTCGACCCCGAATCATAGTTGTGTAAATTATAATGCATGCGACCGTGTCCATTTACTTTTTAGTAGTGGATTTGGACGTCAGCAGTTGCTACCGTATCCTCCATACCATGGGTATTGCAGAGACTACTGGGGTTTCTTTCATAGCATTCCAGCTTAGGGGAGCAATCTATCAGTGGTGGCGAGCTTATAAGTTGGGTAGTACGACCGAGGCATCTTCAGTCACCTGGACTCAGTTCTTGGATATGTTCTTAAGGGAGTATGTTCCCCAGAGTCTCACAGATGAATGGCGCGCAGAGTTTGACCAGTTACGCTAGGGTTCTATGACCGTTTCCGAGTATGCAGTTTGGTTCAGTGATTTGGCTAGGTATGCACTACCCTTGGTTGCAGTTGTTCGAGTGCGGGTCTGTCAGTTCATCTAGGGGCTCAACCCCAACATCAGATTTAGCATGGCTCGAGAGTTGGATATGGACATTGCATACCAGTAAGTAGTGGGGATTGCGAGGATATTGGAGGGTATGGTGACTCGGGAGAGAGAGTAGATAGATGCCAAGAGGTCTCGAGAGTCTAGCACTTATAGTGGTACTCGTGCACCAACTGCAGCTCGTCACAGTTGGGGGTATGTGAGTTGCCCTATTCATTCAGCACTTCCAGCTGCTAGTGGTATTCCGCCCACTCCTAGGCCCCAGGCTCCTTATTATGTACCGCCACTGTCTAGCGCCCTCCCTACACAGGGTGCTTTCAGTGGTCAATCTAGCCGATCAGGCCCGAGCCAACCACAACAACCATGTCTTCTGAGAGCTTGTTTTAGGTGTGGTGACAGTCATCATATGGTGAGGGATTGCCCCAGACATAGGAGGGGTGCACCTCCACAATCTACTCAGGCACAACATGCTACACTAGGTCCTCAGGCTATGGGTACAACACCAACTACCACTCCACCTGCTCAGCCAGCTTGAGGTGGAGGTCGGGAAGGTAGAGGTCGCCCTATAGGGGGAGGCCAGGCTAGATATTATGCTATTCCTGCTCGTGCGCAGCCAGTTGCATCCAACTCTGTCATTACATGTATTGTTCCGCTCCGTCATAGAGATGCATCAGTCTTATTTGATCCAAGCTTCACATATTCCTATGTGTCATCTTATTTTTCTCGGTATTTGGGTGTATCCCATTATTCTTTGAGTTCTCCTGTCTATGTGTAAGGCCCCGTTAAAAATTTCCTAATGATTTAAGATTTTAATGTGCACCAACGGTATTTGGGAATAACGTATTTGAGTATTAAAGGAGACCCATGGGATAGAACAATATCATTTTGATATGAATATATATGTTTAAGGTGTGTTGGAACATATTAAGGAGTTTTGTGAATGGAAAGAACTTGTGTGGAACAAGATGGATACACTAAATGGAAAGAATGTCTCAATTCGTACAACATCCTACTTCAAACATATGCTGCTACCAAACTTTAAAGACTTAGGAGGTGATCTACCTATCATATTAAATCCCTTTGAGTCTAGTTTCCAACTCATCAAATTGTTTGTCATGTGGATATGTATACAAAAAGCTATGGCCATTTTACTAAACCTATGTCATATGCGCTCCCAGATGTGCGGCAGCGCATATTTGGGAGTTTTTGCCTTGTGTGCGCGGCCAGATGCACGGACGTGCACGTAGGAGCCCATTAAATAACACCAAGGATGGGTAGAGAGAGGGGCTAAGTCCTTTCTTCAAGACTAGGGCTTTCTCTCCATCACCCATCCAGCCAAGGCTTCCAATACACACTTAAGGTGAGTTTTTAAGTGTGCTTTATTGATGATTTTACTTCTCAATCATTAGTTACAACAAGGTTTTGATTGGATTCCATAGGATTTCTTCAAAATCTCAAGAACACCCCAAAAGTTATCTTTCAAGATTTGGTCTACAAGAGGTATGTCCACCATCTGTAACTAATCTATGGTGATTATTTATGTATGAAATATGTGTTATAACTTAGGGTATGATGATTGGAAGCCATAAGTTTCCAATTTAAAAACATAACCATTGTAGAGATTGAAAGGTGATTATTTGATGGAATTTTATTGGTTAGGTGTGGATGGATAGTTATGTATGTGATGTTGAAAGTTAAGAATAGTTTAAGAATAATAGTAGGATAAATTGTTGGTAAATGGTAGTAGTTGGATGAACTAATTCTATGGTTAAGAGATGTAGAGATTCATGTCTACTAGGTGTTTGATAAAGTGCCTAAATGGCCTAAATTATGGAATTTATTACTAATATTGGTCCTATTGGATATTGTTATTGTAGATTGAAGTTGCTTAGTGTAGTGTATTCAATATGAAAGTCAAGATCTAATTATGTTATGGTAAATCATGCATGAGTAATGATGAGAGGTTAATGTAAATTAGGCTTGCTCGACTGGGTTTACTCGGTTGAGCGCCGGTCGCACTCCTCGATTGCGGGGTGTGACAAAAAACTTCATGCACCACACCTATAACACCACAACCACTCCTCGATGCGCAACTGATATGAAGTGTTCAAAATCGTATTCGATTGACTCAGAACGAACTGAAGACATAAGCTTCAATAAAAATCAAATAGCAGGACAAGGAAAAGAAAGGGAAATTCTTCCTAACAACCATATTGCCTCTCGAAGATAAGTACAAATGTCTTTGTACTGATTTGCTAGATTCTACTAGACTTGCTCATGACTCATGAGACCTAAGTAAACCTAGTGCTTTGATACCAACTGCCATGACCCAAATCCCACTATGGCTCGTGATAGCTCCCAACATCCCTGTTAGGCAAGCCAACAATGAACCATCTACTTAATTATTCATTTTTATGCTTTTGAAATTGCGGGTTTGATTAAATAAATGAAACTAGGTGTATAAATCCAAAAGATATAAGGTATTAACGAAAACATGTAGCAAATTGATGATAATATTAGGTACAATTATAATACAACATATGTCTGCAATACAAGAGAGAAAGAATAAAGTAAATAAATATAATGGACACTCTATGTGCTGCAGATTTTGGCATGGAATTAAGCTCACCACAAAGTCCCCCCAGCAGCTACACCTATGCACCAAGATGACCACCAAATGATCCAGTCTCACTACCTGCACAATTAGTGCAGAAGTGTAACATGATTATGTAAATCAACGCGTACCTAGTGAGAATCTACCCTAACCCCAAAGATGTAGTGACGAGGGGTCGACATCTACCCTTACTAGTGGTCCAATAAATCATGTATAATGAATGTAAATAGATATGACGCATAAGAGGTAAAAAAACGAAACAAATATAAGAGCATACTACGATCCTCAACTGAATAATAAACACAAAGTCCTCAAATACCGGATACTACCTTGAACGGAATACATACTGTTCAACACAAGATAAAATATCACATATCAAGGCAGGAAAACTAACGGGTACACTAACGTCTTATCAAATATTACACACGATTCTGCCGAGGCGAGAGAGCTAATCCTGTAAGAGTAATTCATAGAACTGCAGATGCGAATAGCCTGATCCCATAAGAGTGTGTTATAGTATCCTATCGAGGCGAACATCTTAATCCCATTAAAGTGTATTACAATAACCCTACCGAGGGGAGTGGCCCGATCCCATAAGAGTGTATTACAAAAATTCTGCTGAGGTGAACGGCCCGATCCCATAAGAATATGAAACATTTACGGGTCACTAGTGTTAGGCCCCAAAGTATTTTGCCAAGGAATTTATGGTTTCGTGGTGCCGAGGTAGGCTAATGTGTTTGAAGATTATAGAAAATGAGACGCGATACGGACTTTTGGGTTGTACAATGCATTGGGGAGTTGGAGAAAAATTGTTGCAGAACATGGCATTTCTGCGGTCCATTATGCGACCACAGAATTGCTCCGTAGATAATAGATCCACCGCGGAGTGGAACCGGAGAGGGGAAAATTTTGAAAACAATTTTTGCTGGCCATATAATGATTCTACTGGCCGAATAATGATTATGCTACCGCGAAATTGCATCGCGAAATAGACCAGACCCAACCCAAAGTTTGAAAATCATTTTGTGGCTATTGTGTTGGCTGCATAACCATACTGCTGGCCACATATCTATTCTACTGTCCATATATCTATTTTGGTTGCAACATATCTGTTTTCTACAATAGAATTTCACCACATAATTGACTTCGGGGTAATTTTCTGAAATTTGCTTACCCGACCGCATTTTGATTAAAACCTTTGGGGCTCATTGTGAAGAAAATATTTAATAATTTAGAGAGAAGTGAGAGTATAATAGAGAGAGGGGGAGAAGACCTGGCCATTCTAGTCATCAATACTTGCCCCAATCTTAAAGATTCATGGGAATCCACTCACTAATCCATCATCTACCTGGGTAAGACCTTGTCCAAAAACCTTTATGCAATTGTTATGGGTTTAATTATGTTATGGAATTTGAGATAGGCCATGCATGTAACATTAGGTGATACTATGTGGGGTTGTTGAACTTGTTTGGATAGTTTCTTGTTGTAATTGGTAGGGGGAGGAAGGGATTACCATTGTAGAGCTTTGTAGTCAATTTTGCATAATAGGTGTTTGACAAAATTCCCAAGAGACTTATGTCATGAGAATCCTTCTAATTATTATCCGGTTTTTGCTATCATCCTATAGATTTATATTGCTAGAAGTGTTGGGACATTGTAGTAAGTTAAGAAAACCTCAAGAAAGGTATGCTAGGTAAACTTCTCTCTTAGAATTGAATTCCTTGATGTCCCCATAAGTTTCAAGTATGGTTGGGACAGGTTCCTAATTCTCTTGTTCCGAGTTAGTCCTTATAAATGTGATTATCCCAAGTAAGCAAAGTGTCAAAATATGTATGTAGTCAATACGTGTTCCAATTACTCCTATCTCATCACGATCTCTTTCGGGAATATGTTCAAGTATGATTTATGTGTTAAAGCTCTTATAACTTCAATTCATGTTCAAATAAAAGTCCATTATGCATAACTTGGAAAGAATACTCAATGCGTCTAAAGCTCATGTTGCTTATATCTTTACGTAAGGCCTTGATTTCGAATGCTCATATTGTTGATAATCTATAAAGATGCTTAAAAGTGTAAGAAGTGAGTTAGGGATATAAAGTGTGGCCACCGTGCCAAGAATGAAAGTTATACTTATGGCCAGTGGTGCCAATGAAACTGAATCACATGAGAAAGGTTATGGAATGAGCCCTGATTCAACTATTCCTAATTGATTTCAAAAATAGATTTGCCTAAAAGCTTATGTCCTCAATTCATGCCCAAATGTGGTTGTTTTAATTAATGATATGCTTTGTACGTACTTCCAATGCATTTTAAGCTCTTACATATTCATGACTTGAAATTGTGCATTGCCCTTTTGGGGAAAAGAATTTCAAGAATAAATGGTGTGTCACTCATTAATGATTTTAACTTGTGCTTCGATTGCAAATCATCTTGCTTTATTTCTTTGTAAAGAAAACTATTGTGTTTAAAGCCTTCATTACTAATGAACTTAAAGTTGGGATTTCTAGAATATTCTATATTTTGATGCTTATGATGATGATCCTTGAAAGTAAAGATATGAAAGTGTGGAATATGAAATACGGTCATCGTGCCATGAAAGATGAATCATATGTCTGGCCAAGCGAGCCAATGAAATAATGATGTTGTGAGTGGTTGAAAATACTAATTAAGCTATATATGGTGTGACGGGTTATGAGGTGAATGTATTTGTATTTATGTTTCCTTTGTATGAAAAATAAAACTGTTTTTGGGAGTATCGGTACTCACCGAGGAAGAGTAAGTTGAAATAACCTAACCCCGAAACTACACGTACCGGTGTAGGAGTGGATTGTGATTATTGCCATTATTTGGGATGAGATTGATGTGATAAAATTATTCCCCTTATCTGAGATGAGATGATTATTAGCGAAGGATGATGTCGATCCACATGGCATTGCGGTGAGACGGCCTAGCCGATCAGGTCGAGATCAGATGCCATGCCACACATATGGTGGTGATTGTGATTAATGATTGTTATTGAGATAGTGATTGTGATTATGGTTGATGTCATCGGAAGAGATGGTATAGCCGATCGGGCCGTGATCGGACTCCGTGCTAAATTCACGATGGTATATCGGTACTGAGATAGTGATTGTGATTATGGTTGATGTCATCGGAAGAGATGGTATAGCCGATCGGGCCGTGATCGGACTCCGTGCTAAATTCACGGTGTGCTAAATTCACGGTGGTTCATTTGTAATAAAGGTATCCCAACCAAAAATAATAATATCTTCATGTTTTGATTATCATCTTTACAATGTACTTTAAAAATTGTTATGTTTTAACTTGGCATTTGGATATCATCAATCGCTGCTTGTTGTTTCCATGGTTTTCCCTTTCTTATATTGACATTCTATTTCCAAAGAGGAAATTTAGATTTACATACTAGTATTACTACATATGTACTAACTTCCATTTTGTCGGGGGTGCTGCATCTTCAATGGATGTAGGTAGTTCATCAGCGAGCATCTTTGGTCCTCGTTATTAGTTATTCCCTATTGAACAGGTTTTGGTGAGCCCTACTCTATTCTGGGCCTGATGTCATACTTTGTGGTTTGAGGTATAGCTAGGGCCTTATCGCCGACACTTCCATACTACTCTTCTATTGTACTTAGAGGCTCCTTAGACATGTCGTAGGTTGTACATTGGTGTTGGGAAAGTCAAAACTAGAAATGTTGTGTTTGTACCACATGTTCTACTTCAAACTATGAATGAGTAATATATTTTAGGAATTATAAATCAAGCTACTAATGGTAATGGAATTGGTGTTGATTATGAAATCCTCGTGATGTTTAAACAATTGAATACATCTCCACTCTATTAATAGGCAAGATTAGATAGAACGTATCTAACAAACTTGGTATCAGAGCCTAAGGTTTTAAAGTGTCCTAGGATGTCTCGAAGCCATGTCTAGTAGAGTCCTTCTTATCGGTGTGTTGTCGACCAAATCTATAATTTGGAGCCTACTTAGGCATTTACGAATATCACCCTTCTCTGATACTCTAGATCGTGCAGTAGAGCTAGAGGTAGGAAGTTAATTTTCTTGTCATGTCTCATTTTCCAGATGAGTAACCCATGTGTTCGAGGAAGCGAGGAGGGATTGAAAGAACTAGTTGCTAGGGAAAGTGCCCTTGTTCCTCTTAATGTTACCATGCCACTGAATCATGTGGTGAGGGCACCTAAGAAACGAGAGAGGATTGTTGGCAACAATAAGCTGTAATGTTTGATTTGTAAGAAGCGCCACTTGGGTTTATGTTGGATGACTCTTGAAATATGTTATGGTTGTGGAAAGAGGGGGCACAAGAAGAACAGATGCCCTAGGTTGGGGACACTCATCCCGTTCAACATGATGTACGGGAAGGAACATATTGTATCGTGTCGTGAGTATGCTGAAGAGCATGTTACTGGTTGTAGGCCTAGGCAATTCCAAGGGCCCATACAACACACAGGTATAGAGATTGTTACTCCCGCGTGAAGGCCTGGAGGAAGGATAAGGGGGGAGCTTATGATCTGTGCAAAAAATGGTAAATATCAAGTCAGTGGGGCGAGTCAGTTTAACGGACCTCATCCCCAATACGTGAAGTGTAGGAGATATCATTTGGGGTATGTCACTATGGTACCAATGTATGTGGAGTCGAGAGGCATCACTTAAGGTACTGCCTTGTCAGCCCAAAAGCAGCAAATAAGTCACTCCTTAGTACATCATTATGAAGACCGCATAACTTTCCTTGTTGTATATGTACATCCATGTTCAAGAGCCTTCACAAACATGGTCTTAACAAGAAACTGAATCGCAAAATATTGCATGCACCTATTCTTTGAATGTGACGTATTATCCTTGAAGCCATTTTATCACAAACTCTCTTGTTTACAACCTCTTGTGGAATTGAGCTCAACATTTATTTCCTTGAATTTAGTTATAACCGTAGGTTAACACTTCCCACTTGCTTCCCCAAACTCTCAACAGGGGACTATACGTGATGACTTTCTTATAGAACCTATTGATTCAAATGGAGAATATATGCTCACTTGTGCATGCTCCATCATAATATTTACCTACATGGTATTGAATCTAATGTAAGACAGCCTAGTGTTGAGATCCTTCTTGAG
>AWOL01S0102148.1:6915-18902 GCA_000715115.1 Nicotiana otophora
GACCTCTCCCCTGCACTTTCACCGAGGCTATGTTATTTTATCTTAACTTTCGAACCTGTAGATCCAAAATAGTCACCGGCTCCATATCATAAGTCACATTAACATCCAGGTGAATTGGGCTAAAGTCCAAAACATGAGACAGAACCCCGACATATTTATAGAGCATAGATACATGAAACACTAAATGAACACTCGATAGACTAGGCACCAATGCAAGTTTATAAGCCACATCTCCAATCCTCTCAAGTACCTCAAAAGGCCCAATATACCGAGGACTCTACTTGTCCTTCTTGCCGAATCACATAACACCCTTCATAGGCGATGTTCTGAGTACTACCTCCTCTCCTACCATGTAAGAAACATCACGAACCTTCCGGTCAGCATAACTCTTCTATTAGATTGCGTCGTGCATATTTGATCCTGAATTAATTTAACTTTTTCCAAAGCATACCGAACTAAGCCAGTACCCAATAGCCTAGCCTCACCCGAATCAAACCAACCTACCAAAGACTAACACCGTCTCCCATATAAAGCCTCATACGAAGACACCTGAATGCTCAATTAGTAGCTATTATTATATGCAAACGTTTCTAGCGACAGAAACTGATCCAAAGAACCCCCAAAATCGATAACACAAGCGTGTAACATATCTTCCAATATCTGAATAGTACGCTCGAACTGTCCATCCATTTGAAGGTTAAATGGTGTACTCAACTAAACATGCGTGCCTAACTCTCGCTGCACTACTCTCGAAAAAGGCGAACAATCTCATGTATATAAATCTCAGCTAACCGCTCCGAAGAGTAAATACTACCGACTGGAATAAAATGCGCGGACTTGGTCAATCTATCCACTGTCATCCAAATAGCATCAAACTACAGCAAAGTCTGTGGGAGCCCAACTACGAAGTCTATAGTGATCCGCTCCCACTTCCACTCCAAAATTTCAATTCTCTAAAGCAATCCACCCGATCTCTGGTGCTCGTACTTCACCTGCTGACAATTTAAGCACCGAGCTACAAACCCCACTGTATCTTTCTTCATATTTCTCCACCAATAATGCTTACTCAAATCATGATACATCTTGGCGGCACTGGGTGAATGGAATACCGCAAACTGTGGGCCTTCTCAAGAATCAACTCACGCAACCCATCTACGTTCCGTATACAAATCCGACCCTGCATCCTTAACACCTCATCATCTCCAATAGTAACATCTTTGGTATCGCCATGTTGAACGGTGTCCTTCAAGACAAGCAAATAGGGAACATCATATTGGCTCTCTCTCATGCGATCATATAAGGAATACCGAGAAACTACACAAGCTAGAAGCAGACTGGGTTGTGAAACATTTAACCTCACGAACTGATTGGCTAAAACCTGAATATCTGATGCAAATGGTCTCTCACAAACGGGAATATATGAAACACTACCCATACTCACCGTCTTTCTACTCAAGACATTGGCCACCACATTGGCCTTTCCGGGATTATACAAAATGGTAACATCATAGTCCTTTAGAAGCTCCAACCATCTGTGCTGCCTCAAATTTAGATCCTTTTGTTTGAATAAGTGTTGTAGGATCTAGTGATCTATAAATACCTCACAAGACACACTATAGAGATAGTGCCTCTAAATATTTAATGCATGAACAATAGCTGCTAACTCTAAATCATGAACATATGGCTTTAACTGGAGCGAAGCATAAGCAATTACTCTACCCTCCTGCATTAAGACACACCCAATACCAATCCGAGAAGCATCACAATACACAGCATAAGTGTAAGGCCCCGTAAAATTTTGCAAAGGAGAAATAATGTTTTGGACTTTTTGGTTTGGACAATGCACTGGATAGTAAAGGAAAATATTTAGGCAGAGAAATGCATTTCTGTGGTCCATTATGCAACCACAGAATCACTCTGCAGATAGCATAATGGCTGCAGATTGAGGCAAGAGAGGGGCATTTTTGGACGCCATTCTGCGGTAGACTACGAGACCGCAAAACTGTTCTGCAGTTCATTATGCTACCGCAGAACAGGTGTGCAGGCCGCATAGTGACCGCAGACCCAGGCAGTTGTTTGCCAAATTTTGGACACCAATTATGCCACCAATATGCGGTCCACATAACGATTATGCGATCGCAGACCTTGTTCTGAAGC
Organism: Nicotiana otophora; assembly: GCA_000715115.1. Taxonomy (NCBI): domain Eukaryota; kingdom Viridiplantae; phylum Streptophyta; class Magnoliopsida; order Solanales; family Solanaceae; genus Nicotiana; species Nicotiana otophora. The sequence goes on from AWOL01S0102148.1 coordinate 9,073, forward strand.
TTTATTTTTGGGTTTTTAAAACCCGACCCTACTTTGTTAAATACAACCCGACCCTACTTCGTTAAGTACCCAACCTTGTTCCAGAGCTTCTGAAAGCTCTCTTCACACTCATTTGACTACCTAAATGGAGCACCTTTCTTGGTCAATTTAGTCATAGGCGCGGCAATGGATGAGACCCCTTCCACAAAACTATAATAATATAAGCCAACCCAAGAAAACTCCGAATCTCAGTAGCTGAAGATGGCCTGGGCCAACTCTGAGCTGCATCTATCTTCCTCGGATCTGCACAAATCCCTTCTCCAGACACCACGTGTCACAAGAATTCTACTGAACTAAGCCAGAACTCACACATGGTGAATTTGGCATAAAGTTTCTCCTCCCTCAGCCTCTGTAGTACAATTCTCAAATGTTGTACATGCTCTTCATGGTTATGTGAGTACACCAGGATATCATCAATAAATACTATTAAAAACGAATCAAGATACGGATGGAATACATTGTTCATTAGTTGTATAAATTTTGCTGGGGTGTTGGTCAGCCGAAAAAGACATCATGAGAAATTTACAGTGTCCATAACGGGTCCTGAATGCCGTCTTATGAATATCCAAATCCCGAATTTCAACTGGTAATACGCAGACCTCAAATATACTATGGAAATTACTCTAGCTCCTTGGAGCTGGTCAAATAAATCATTAATGTGCGTCAAAAGATACCTGTTTTTTATTGTAACTTTATTCAACTTCTTGTAGTCAATGCACATCCGCACAGTACCATCATTCTTTTTTCACAAAAAGAACTGGTGCACCCCAAGGCAACATACTAGGCCTAATAAACCCCTTATCAAGAACTTCCTGAAGCTAGTCTTTCAGTTATTTCAACTGTGCTAGTGTCATACGATATGGAGGAATAGAAATGGGCTGAGTGCCCGGAACCAAGTCAATACCGAAATCAATATCCCTGTCATGTGGCATATCCGAAAGCTCTACAGGAAACACATCCGATAAATCTTGCACTACAGTAATGGAATGAATGGTAGGAGTGTCTGCATCAACATCTCTCACAAAGGCCAAATATGATAAACAGCCCTTCCCAACTATTCGTTAGGTCTTTAAATAACAAATTACCCTGCTGGAGACAAAATCTGGAGTACATCTCCACTAGATCCTTGGCAACCCTGGCATTGCCAACGTCATAGTCTTAGCGTGACAATCTAGAATAGCATGACATGGTGACAACCAATCCATTATCATGACCCAAACCGATGGGCCGCAACGGGCACCCGGTACCTTACTCAATCGAGTACCAACATAATGTATCTTTCTTATTTCATCATTATATACACGTGACATAGGGGCCTAATCGGCCAACATCATCATTTATAAACTCAAAGCATAGGCCGACAAGGCCGTACAATCTTTCACGTATACAACATATGTCTACAAGCCTTTAAGAGTACATAAATGTCATAAAGGTCGATACAGGGCCCCGCAATATTAATCAGTACATGTTCTAATCATANGGAAAATATTTAGGCAGAGAAATGCATTTCTGTGGTCCATTATGCAACCACAGAATCACTCTGCAGATAGCATAATGGCTGCAGATTGAGGCAAGAGAGGGGCATTTTTGGACGCCATTCTGCGGTAGACTACGAGACCGCAAAACTGTTCTGCAGTTCATTATGCTACCGCAGAACAGGTGTGCAGGCCGCATAGTGACCGCAGACCCAGGCAGTTGTTTGCCAAATTTTGGACACCAATTATGCCACCAATATGCGGTCCACATAACGATTATGCGATCGCAGACCTTGTTCTGAAGCTTTATTTTTGGGTTTTTAAAACCCGACCCTACTTTGTTAAATACAACCCGACCCTACTTCGTTAAGTACCCAACCTTGTTCCAGAGCTTCTGAAAGCTCTCTTCACACTCATTTGACTACCTAAATGGAGCACCTTTCTTGGTCAATTTAGTCATAGGCGCGGCAATGGATGAGACCCCTTCCACAAAACTATAATAATATAAGCCAACCCAAGAAAACTCCGAATCTCAGTAGCTGAAGATGGCCTGGGCCAACTCTGAGCTGCATCTATCTTCCTCGGATCTGCACAAATCCCTTCTCCAGACACCACGTGTCACAAGAATTCTACTGAACTAAGCCAGAACTCACACATGGTGAATTTGGCATAAAGTTTCTCCTCCCTCAGCCTCTGTAGTACAATTCTCAAATGTTGTACATGCTCTTCATGGTTATGTGAGTACACCAGGATATCATCAATAAATACTATTAAAAACGAATCAAGATACGGATGGAATACATTGTTCATTAGTTGTATAAATTTTGCTGGGGTGTTGGTCAGCCGAAAAAGACATCATGAGAAATTTACAGTGTCCATAACGGGTCCTGAATGCCGTCTTATGAATATCCAAATCCCGAATTTCAACTGGTAATACGCAGACCTCAAATATACTATGGAAATTACTCTAGCTCCTTGGAGCTGGTCAAATAAATCATTAATGTGCGTCAAAAGATACCTGTTTTTTATTGTAACTTTATTCAACTTCTTGTAGTCAATGCACATCCGCACAGTACCATCATTCTTTTTTCACAAAAAGAACTGGTGCACCCCAAGGCAACATACTAGGCCTAATAAACCCCTTATCAAGAACTTCCTGAAGCTAGTCTTTCAGTTATTTCAACTGTGCTAGTGTCATACGATATGGAGGAATAGAAATGGGCTGAGTGCCCGGAACCAAGTCAATACCGAAATCAATATCCCTGTCATGTGGCATATCCGAAAGCTCTACAGGAAACACATCCGATAAATCTTGCACTACAGTAATGGAATGAATGGTAGGAGTGTCTGCATCAACATCTCTCACAAAGGCCAAATATGATAAACAGCCCTTCCCAACTATTCGTTAGGTCTTTAAATAACAAATTACCCTGCTGGAGACAAAATCTGGAGTACATCTCCACTAGATCCTTGGCAACCCTGGCATTGCCAACGTCATAGTCTTAGCGTGACAATCTAGAATAGCATGACATGGTGACAACCAATCCATTATCATGACCCAAACCGATGGGCCGCAACGGGCACCCGGTACCTTACTCAATCGAGTACCAACATAATGTATCTTTCTTATTTCATCATTATATACACGTGACATAGGGGCCTAATCGGCCAACATCATCATTTATAAACTCAAAGCATAGGCCGACAAGGCCGTACAATCTTTCACATATACGACATATGTCTACAAGCCTTTAAGATTACATAAATGTCATAAAGGTCGATACAGGGCCCCGCCATATTAATCAGTACATGTTCTAATCATACTGAACACATAAGCAACTCTCGAACAAATGGAATGCACCAACATCTTCTGCTGAGCTGATCGCCTACTTGATGGACTCTCGACCTGCCTATCAAAACATGCAGGCATGAAATGCAGCATCCCCAAGAAAAAGAGACGTCAGTACAAATAATGTACCGAGTATGTAAGGAATAAAATTTAGTAAATAATAGACATGGGAGAAACATAGAGTAAACGACTCGACATGTACGTCTGCATAGCTCTGTGAATCATTTTATTTTTATAATATCATGCATATGCGTATAAATGGCATACCATGCATTGGTATATGTGTTCATAACATCATCAAGCCTCTGAGGGCATCCCATCATATCATTTCGGCCACTGTGGACAAAGCATCAATGTATACCAGCTGATCAGGTAGTGGTGCGTATATAATATTGTAACCTTTTCCCATATCCCATATACATATAATATACACGTATATAATTCCATCTGGTCATGGGTCAATGTACATGTATAAATGCATGAAATGCATAAGAAATACGTTAATAAGATTTTCTCGGAAAGTCATAAAAATAATATGCCTGTCGGATAAATTTTATCCAAAATGTATTTTTTTAAGACCCATGAAAAGAAGACATAATAATAATTCACATGGGGAATGAAGAATATAGACACCCCTAATATTTCTATGAATAGAGTCATTTATGGAAATTTTACGTTTGCTCGTTTCGTATAAGAATATAGACAGAAGACATAATAATAATTCACATGGGGAATGAAGAATATAGACACCCCTAATATTTCTATGAATAGAGTCATTTATGGAAATTTTACGTTTGCTCGTTTCGTATAAGAATATAGACAGAAGACATAATAATAATTCACATGGGGAATGAAGAATATAGACACCCCTAATATTTCTATGAATAGAGTCATTTATGGAAATTTTACGTTTGCTCGTTTCGTATAAGAATATAGACAGAAGACATAATAATAATTCACATGGGGAATGAAGAATATAGACACCCCTAATATTTCTATGAATAGAGTCATTTATGGAAATTTTACGTTTGCTCGTTTCGTATAAGAATATAGACAGAAGACATAATAATAATTCACATGGGGAATGAAGAATATAGACACCCCTAATATTTCTATGAATAGAGTCATTTATGGAAATTTTACGTTTGCTCGTTTCGTATAAGAATATAGACAGAAGACATAATAATAATTCACATGGGGAATGAAGAATATAGACACCCCTAATATTTCTATGAATAGAGTCATTTATGGAAATTTTACGTTTGCTCGTTTCGTATAAGAATATAGACAGAAGACATAATAATAATTCACATGGGGATTGAAGAATATAGACACCCCTATTAAGAAATGACTAAGAGTCATTTCTTTAGAATGTGGCTCGCTGCCACGTTTTTCTTTTGGGGGGGATGGGGGTGAGGGGTTTGGCCTTATCGCCTAATTTATTAATTAATTAGGTAATATCCCGTTACCCGATAATTAACCAATTATCCGCATAATTAAAAATTATCTCAAATTACTTAAAATACTACCCACTTGTAACATACCTTATATACCTTACTATCATGGTCATGTGGTACCTTGTATGGTACTAGTCCATAAATACCGGGTATTTTAGCTTGGGCCGTATTTTATCCCAACATGTCAAACTTTGACGTAAATTCATTTTCTTTGATTTTCTTACCCTCTCATCTTCATGAATTTAATCATCGCTTGTTTGAAATAACGTAATACTTATAATTCCAAAATAATCTCGTTCCCAAGCTTACGTCGATTAACTTACGACGAAATGTTTAACGTACAAAAATGAGGGACGTGACATCTCATTTCCGAGCTATCATCAATTTATTTATGATGTACTCTCACGTAAAAAAATATGGGGTGTAAAATCATTCCCCCCTTTGGAACATTCGTCCTCGAATGTTGACTGATGCACCTATCATTCTCATAACCGGGAGCTCTTGCGAATACTTTAATACTCTTCTTGCCATTTAGCAAACTGTTCTTTGAATAAATCCAAACACCATGGCATTCCCCCCTTTGGAATGTTTCTCACACCGTGACTCGTGGTCGGAATCATTCCAATCTTGTAACTGTTGCTATCTTTTATTATGCAGTTTGTACGACTCTGACTTTGTAAGTGCGCCTATGCGACTCTTCTTTCCCTTTTCCTCTAGTTTTTAGCCCATCTCTAGGCCTCACTTTGTAAACATATACAGATCCTGACAAGATGTCCCTCTAGGCATCTATAGGTATACTGAAGTTCTTCAGTCGGTACTTTGTCGAACTTATGAATATTGCTATATCTTATTTCATAGGCCCGGTTATCTATCCGCATGACTTTACTGCATCTAGGTAGGTCATACTATACCATAACTCTTACTTCGATTTATAGTTGTTGAGGTCTGCTACCAAATTCCAGCTTACTCTTGTTGCTTATCCCATATGTATAAATCTAGGTCTTTTAATGCTTCCTCATTACTATTCGTCTTAAGAATGACGACCTAATTCTCATCTCATACTTTGTGACTTTTGTCCATCCATTGTTGATTCACCTCAATATTGATCTACAATATACCACCGATAACTTGAAACCTCTTACGTAATCACTAGGGCTCACGTTGCATTGAGGATCATTTGAAGTGATTTTCCTAACCCACCTGGGGGCGATACCGTACTTCCATAACCGTATTTCATGGCATCCCAACGTGATTTATCTTATTGGTGGAGGTATTCAAATCTCGTGTCGTCCATGAAATCAGATCATTACTCAATAGAAGGCCCAAACGTCATCCTTTATCTTTCACAATTACACCCTCATTGTACTACCAGGGCGTCATTCCATCTCTTCTAAATGCTATTAATCCTAGACTCATTTGAGTTCATTCACGCTATATGGAACTTTCTATAACATAGACAAACCATCAGCTCTCTTGTTTTCATGGGCTTAATCCTAAGGACTTATTCGTTCTCATCACCTTCTCACTCGCCCTTTCTTATCCTTACTCCTGTCTTCCTAAAACCTTATCGCTTTACCATACTTTAGCTTGTAACCTACACATATTAATTTATACTACTCGCAACCTTCATTCAACTTGCTGGCACCACAAATTTATTTATGTGATTTTGGAACATCAAGTGAAACATCACATCGTCTCTAACTCTTCTTTACTCTCTTAACTAGACCTCTCCATACCTAGAAATCATCAACAGGAAGATATGTCACAGAAGACGCCTCTATCATTCCTGGATACTAAGTCCCAGCATTTCTAGCCTTCTGCCTGCAGTATGGACTATTCACGATCTTCTGCACTTGAGTATCTTGTAGTTGTTCACTGTTATCTTACTTGCCTTAAAATCTCGCATCACATCTTTTATTTCGTTCATAACCGACCTTCCACATAGGTATTATTCACATCCACAACTTGAAACTCCACATAGGCATACACAATTCGGTGGGAGCTTCATACTGACTTCTTATGAGGCTGGTACTTTTCTGACTGGCTTTATCGTAGAGCCGTTATATAATATGGCTAATATCACCTCTCCCCAAGCTCAATATCATAAAAAATGGAGTCTCGTAGGCTGGTACTTTTCCCCTGCCAAAATGTTTCCTTAAGCGATCGCGGATCTCTTCACGTGATCGCGAAGCACAACTTCCTCCACCCTACGCGATCGTGGACAGTCACACACGATCACATAGCATATCGCATCAACTTTCCAGTTCCCTCCTTGGCACTATGCAAACGCGGATTAATCCACGCATTTGCGTAGTATTGCTGGCCAATAGCTTCGCGATCGCGGACTTACCTACGAGATCGCATAACACAAAAATTACAGCTTTCCAATTTATCCTACGCAACCGCGGACCTTCTCACTCAATCGCGTAGTAAGAAACCAGACAGTGCACCAGAAAAACTTTAGCAAAACTAAAAGTCTAAAATTCGATCTGTTAGCCATCCAAAACTCACCCGAGGCCCCCGGGACCTCAACTAAATACACCAGAAAGTCCTAAAATATCATACAAACTTTGTCGAAGCCTCAAATCACATCAAACAATGCTAAAAACACAAATCATACCCCAGTTCAAGCCTAATGAAAACTAACAAATTCCAACTTCTACATTTGATGTCGAAACCTATCAATTCAAATCCGATTGACCTCAAATTTTGCACACAAGTCATGAATGACATAAGGGACCTATTCAAATATCCATAATTGGATTTCAACCCTGATATCAAAAAGTCAATGTAGGCTCCGTAAAAATTTCCTAGTTATTTAAGATTTTAAAGTGCGCCAACAGTATTTGGGAATAACGTATTTGAATATTAAAGGAGACCTATGGGATAGAGCCATATAATTTTAAATTTATAATGTATGTTTAAGGTGTGTTGTAACATACTAAGGAGTTTTGTGAATGGCAAAAACTTGTGTGGAACAAGTTGGATACATTAAGTGGAAACGATGGTCAATTAGCACAAGACCCGAATTCAAATGAATAGAACTCCCTCCATATAATGGCTTAGGTGGTGATATAACTATCAAATTAAATTTCTTTGAGTCTAGTTTCCAACACATCAAACCGTTTGTCATTTGGATATTTCAACAGAAAGTTATGGCCATTTTACTGGACCTATGTCATATGCCTGCCCAGATGCGCGGTCGCGCATATTGGGCGTTTTTGCCTATTGTGCATGGCTAGATGCACAGCCACTTGCCTTGGTGTGCGGCCGCGCACGTAGGAGCCCATTCAAGAGGTAAGATTCAAACCCCTAGTCTTCCATTTCGAGTTTGGGGTAAAAGATGGGTGAATAGGAGTATGATTTTTGGGTGTAAGAGTATTAATTATATATGCTTGTACCAACAAGGTTTGTGGGAAGATTGTTGAGCTAAAATAAGTTAAGATTGGGTTGAGGAGTGAAGGAAATCTTGTAGAAGAACCTTGTAGCCAAATTTGCACACCTAGTGTTTGATAAAATGCTCAAATGAGCTAAAACCATGAATATCTTCCTAATTTGTGTTCAATTTTGTTATGTCTCAAAATAGATTGGGATTGCTAGAATTTCCAGAACGTTTTAGTAATTTAAGAAAAGCTCAAAGTAAGGTATATTGGCTAAACTACTCTCTTAGAATTGAATTCCATGATGTTCCCGTAAGTTTCAAATATGGTTGTCTCAAGTTCCTTATTCTATGTTCCGAGATGTTCCCAATAAATTTGATTGTCCCGAATAAGCAAAGTGTTGAGAATTATATATTCAAAACATGTTCCGAATGTTCCTATGAGATTATGTTATCCTTCGGGAATGTGTTCAAGAATGATATGTGCATTAAAATGTTATGGCTTTGATTCGTGTTTCAAATGAAAGTTATGATGCCAACTTGTGTGAGAAAAACTCGATATGCTTAAGAATCTTAATTACTCATATGTGTACCTGAAGTCTTGATTGGAAATGTCTTGTTGTTGATAATCTATAAAAATGTTTGAATGTGAAAAAGTGAATTGAAGATATAAAGTGTGGCTATTGTGCCAAGAATGAAAGTTATACTTGTGGCCAATGGTGCCAATGAAATGAAATGATGTGAGAATAGTTATGAAATGAGCCTTTATTCAACTATTCTGAATTGACTTCGAATATAGATTTTCCTAAAAGCTTATGTACTCAAGTCATGCCCAAATGTGGTTGTTTTAACTAATGCTATTTATGAGTATTTTCAATATGTTTTGCGTTCTTACATATTCGTGAGTGGAAATTGTGTATTGCCCTTTTTGGGGAAAAGTAATTCAGGAATAAATGGTGTGTTACTTGTTTATGATTATAACTTGTGCTTCGATTGTCAATTATTTTACTCCATTTCTTGTAAACAGATCTATTGTGCTTAAATTTTTCATTTTTAATGAACTTAAAGTTGTGATTTTCGGAATATTATATATATTGATATTTATGATGACGATCCATGAAAGGATAGAAATGAAGGTGTGGAATATGAAATAGTGATTTCACGCATGGTGGTGATTGTGCTGCAAATTGTAATTAAAATTATGATTGTGATTGATGACTCTAATGAGATGGTCTAGCCGATCGGATCTTGATCGGACTCCGTGCTAAAAGTACAGTGGTATTGGTATTGAGAGTGATAGTGGTTGATGTCTCTAATGAGATGGCCTAGCAGATTAGGGTATCATCGGACTCCATGCTAAAAGTAGGGTGGTATTGTTATTCTGAATATTGGTATTGTGAACATTGGTATTGTGAACGGTGACATTGTGAACAGTTGTATACCGGTGCTAAATATCTCCCAACCAAAAACAAAATTATCTTTGTATTTTGGAAATTAATATATTATAACTTGGAAATTGGATATCATTGATTGTTGATTGTTGTTTCCATGGTTTTCCCTTTTGTGTTGGCATTCTATTTTGAAAGAGGACAGTTAGCTTTACATACTAGTACTATTCCATATGTACTAAC
>AWOL01S0102156.1:0-11103 GCA_000715115.1 Nicotiana otophora
CTCTTCCTACAAAGCCTTCTATTGAAGAGCCACCTACCTTGGAGTTGAAGCCATTTCCTCCACGCCTTTGTTATGAATTTCTTGGCCCTTGTTCAACTTTAGCGGTTATTCTTTCCTCTTGTTTGACTAATGTGTAGGTAGATTCCACATTGGCAGTGTTACAAAAGAGGAAGAAGTCTATTGGGTGGACCTTGGCGGATATTTAGGGTATAAGGCCCACCATTTGCATGCATAAGATCAAGTTGGGGGATGTCACTAAACCATCTATTGTACATCAAATAAGTATCAATGAGGCTATGTAGGAAGTTGTCAAGAAGGTGATTATCAAGTGGTTGGATGCCGGGGTTTTCTACCATATCTCCAATACTTCATGGGCCCATCCGGCTCGATGTGTTCCAAAAATGGGGGCACGACGGTGGTAACCAATTATAAGAATTAATTGATGCCTACAATAATGACGACTGGATAGAGGGTGTGTATGTATAATTCTAAGATCAAATGCTCGATAGATTGGCTGGTCGTTCTTTATACTGCTTTCTTGATGGGTATCGGGCTACAACTAAATTCTCAATGCTTTGGAAGATCAAAAGAAAACAAAATTTACATGTCCCTGTTGTACTTATGCTTTCATGAGGATGCCATTTGATTTGTGCAATGCACCGATGACTTTTCAACGGTGTATGATGGCTATTTTCACGGACATGGTTGCGGACTACCTTGAAGTTTTCATGGATGACTTCTCGGTGGTTGGGGATTCTTTTGATGATTGTCTTGCAATGTTGGACAAAGTGTTCACTAGATGTGACGAAACCAACTTGGTACTCATGATTCTCTTAATCATGGTTGAGGAAGGTGTTCTACTTGGCCATAAAATCTCAAGGAATGGAGGTGAAGTTGACAAGAAAAGATTCAGGTGATTTCTAATCTTCCACCCACAACTTTCGTGAAGGGTGTGCGGAGTTTCCTAGGCCATGCGGGTTTTTACCGGCACTTTATCAATGATTTCTTTAAAGTGGTGAACCCATTGTGCAAGCTCCTTGAGAAAGATTCCAAGTTCCATTTCAATGATGATTACATGAGAGCTTTTGAATTGTTAAAGCTCAAACTTACAACTACTCCCATCATCACCGCTCCAAATTGGAGTGTCCCTTTTGAACTCATGGGTGATGCGAGTGACGTAGTGGTGAGGGATGATTTGGGGCAACGTATCAACAAGATTTTCCATTTGGTCTAATATGCTAGTAAAACCATGAATAGTGCCAAAGTCAACTATATCGTTATTGTATTTGAAATTGAGAAGTTCTGCCCGTACTTGATGGGTACCAAAATTATTGTCCACACGGACCATGCGGCGCTTCATTATCTTATGAGCAAAAAGGACTCCAAATCTCAGTTGATGAGATGGGTACTCTTGTGGCAAGAATTTTATGTTGACATCCAAGATAGGAAAGGTAGTGACAACAAAGTGCCAGACCACTTGTCTCATTTGGAGGAGGAGGGGAGGCCACATGATGGACTTGAAATAAATGACTCCTTCCCCGAAGAGCAACCTTTGGCAATTTCAATGAAAGATGTGCCATGGTTAGCGAACTTGGCAAATTTTCTTGTGCGTGGAATCATTTCGGATGAGTTCTCTTCAAGGCAAAGGAAGAAGCTCAAAAGGGATTGTCAAGATTATTATTAATATGAACCATACCTTTTTCGAATTTGTACGGACGGGATAATTAGGAGGTGTGTACCGGAAGAGGAGCAAGGTGATATTCTTGGGGCTTGTCACTCTTCGCCATATGGTGGTCATCATTGTGGAGCAAGAACGGTGGCCAAAGTGCTTAGTTGTGGTTTCTATTGGGCTGCTCTTTACAAGGATGCTAGTGAGTTGGTGAAAAGATGTGATGAATGTCAACGGGCTAGTGGAATCTCAAGGAAAAATGAAATGCCTCTCACAACCATTTTTGAGATTGATATTTTCGATGTTTGGGGCATTGACATCATGGGCCCTTTTGTGAGCTCTTGTGGAAATACCTACATCTTGGTCGTGGTGGATTGTGTGTCCAAATGGGTTGAGGTTGTCTCTTTACCCAACAATTATGCGAGAAGTATAGTGGTTTTCTTGAAGAAGAATATTTTCATAAGATTTGGTACTTCACGTGCAATCATAAGCAATGGGGGGTCACACTTTTGCAACAAAGCTTTTGACACTTTACTTAGCAAGTATGGTGTTACTCACAAGGTCATAACTCCCTCTCACCCACAAGATAATGGGCAAGTGGAAGCCTCCAACTGGGAGATAAAGAGTATCTTGTCTAAAACGGTGAATGCTAATCGGACGGATTGGTCCAAGAAGCTTGATGATGCGTTATGGGCTTATCAGACGTATTACAAAACACCTATCAGGATGTCTCCATACTGGTTGCCAATCAATTTACTCTATTTCTTGGAAAGAAATTCATTGTGTTTAAAGTGGTATTCGACAAAGCTTGTCCTCTTCCGGTGGAACTAGAGCACAAGGCAATGTGGGCTCTAAAGAAGTCTAATCTTGATTAGGATGTAGCCGCTAACTTGAGGGGCGCACATTTGAATGAATTGGTTAAGCTTTGGTACCATGCATATGCGAGTTCATCCTTTTACAAAGAAAAGATGAACTATCTTCATGAAAAATACATTTGGAACAAAGAGTTTAGGGTGGGCGATCTAGTATTGTTGTTTAACTCAAGGTTGAGAATGTTTCCCGGGAAGCTAAAATCCAAGTGGAGTGGTCCATTCGAAATGGTTGGTGTGACACCTTTTGGTGCATTAGAATTGAAGAATAAGAAAGATGAAGTATTATGAGTCAATGGTCACCGGGTGACGCACTACTTGGGCAAGGTTGGAGATAGCCACATGGTGTCGATCATTTACATCACTTGAGGGAGCTTTGACATTGCTTCTTGCTGCGACGTTAAATTTGGCGCTTCTTGGGAGGAAACCCATATTCTTTTCCCTTTCTTTTGTAGCTAGATGTTATTTGTGTTCTCACATGATTTGAAGTGTGCTATAGGGTTGAGTGTGACTTTCAAGAAAGGTGAACTAAAAAATGGCAAAGTGTTCAAGGATTTGCGAATCTCACAATTCTATGTGCCACAGCAAGAGGACATTCGTTGTCGCTCATTTCACATGTGGACCGCACAATTATAATCATGCAAACATGTAAAAATGTCAACTCTTTGAAGTTTGAGCCTATCAGTGCGGGGCAATCTGCGACGACAAGAGGAAATCTATGGTTGCACCCAAAAATATGCGGTCCACACATTAAGATCAGAGAATGCTGACCCATGTGATAGAGTGCGGACCGCACATGGAAATCAGCGGCCGCACTTGACCCCTTTTCCCTCTTAAGTTTCTTACTATAAATAGAAATCTTGAGTTCGTTTTAAACTTTTCCTTTTCCTCAAAATCGTTGTTACTTTGCAAGTTTCTTGAGAGATATTAATTCCCCCCCCCCAAACACCCACCTATACTTATACACCTAGTGCACTCACTTTACCTGGTATGGTACATTTCATGTTAATTTTTTGTGTTAGTTTAATTTTTATAATTTTAATTTATTTGTAGGCCTTCTGTTATTAGAGTTCATCCATGTGCCTATGTGGGGTAGATCTGAATTGGGTAATTGATAATACATGCTATAATGGGTTGGGTTAATGAGATTTCATGTTTATATGGTATAAGCATATCTTTTTGTACAAGTAATTGCAAAATCTAAGTAGAAAAAGAATGCATGTGCGTAATTTTTAAAATCTATGACCGCACTTGAATTTGTTTCTTTCTGCAATTTAGGTGTTTTGGGAAACCTGGTGAAGCAAGTGCATCTGTGGCTTCACTTTAATTGTGCGGGCCGCAGAAATCTTAAAGGGGTCGCACTAAATAATGTGCAGGCCGCAGATGTATTCTGCGGCCGCAAAACTGCCTCTGCACTATAGTCATAGTGGGGCTTCTGGGACTTTGATATTTTTTGAAAAATGTGTGGCCGCACTAGTAATTGTGTGGTCCGTACTTCCTGTCTGCGGCTGCATATCAAAAATGTACGGACTGCAGATCCCAGTTCCAGCAGCCTGTTATTTTTTTCGCAATTACACTGTGTCCACAATGTTCTCCCTTGCCTACATAAGTCTTGCATATGTTGAACAATGAGTTGCAACTAACAATTTTCTTTACTTTGATACAAGCAATAGTTCGATCGCACCGCGGTGGTGAAACTATAAAAGGAAAAGGTAAATCTTCTAGGGGTCGAGGTAGAGGTACCTTGCCCCTTGGCCAGCCCAAAACCATTAGGAAGAAGGCCACAATAGGTAGATGGAGAGGTACAGACCTCTTCGAGTCTTGTTCCTATGTCCCGTCTAGGGAAGCTTCGGAGGGAAACTCTTCCTATATTTAGGTGGAGCAGACACCAACACAGTCTAGGCCATAGGGGATATTCCAGCTCATAGATGAGGCCTCCTCATCATGTACACTCTAGTACAACACAAGTCGGTTATTGAGGAGTAGGCCAAAAAGTGAAGACGATGAGGAAGTCCCAAGCAAGCAAGAGATCGGTTGACAAGCTCAGGAAGGAGGTGGCCAGACTTGTGACTGCTGGGGATCTACCATTTGATATGTTACTTGACCCAGACCAGTCCATCCCAGATCCATATGCACCATCTGAACAGGTTGCACTAGCTGGCCAGTCTGATGAGCCATGACTTGCTGCCGACACTGCTGAGACAGTGCATGTGTTGTTTGCTACTCCCACCACTCCTAGATATGATGATGATGATAAGTTGGTTGAACTAATGGGAGATGATGTTGCTGGGGATACTGGGATGTCCAAGGATACATAGGGAGTTTTCTTCGCCCTCTCTCTTTTCACTCTTATATAATGCTTAATTTTATTCGGGGGGAGGGTTGGAGGGGGGTGGAGTTTATTTGATTTGACATATGACACATTTTGGATACATTTGGACTGTAATAATTTGATGATTCTGTTCCTTTTCTTATTTGTAGTTTATCTATATTTAGTAGTTATTGTTCATTAGCTTCTTTAATTTTCCACTTTAGTTCTTGTTTTGTTAGTAGCATCTTCTTATGTTTTCGTAAATAATAAGGCCTTGATTTTCTTAATGCCCCGATTCTTTCCAAAGGTCATTTTTGTGTGAACCGGGTGACTCGTCCCGAGGATGGATGGCGTGACAACCTTCTTAAGGGAGTGAGTCAGTTTATATATGTTTAGGTAATAATAATAGTAATAATAAAAGGCCTAATCAAGTCATTCTATTAAAAAGAGTCATCCGTGCTTCATTTGGTACCAACACACTTAACTACGTGCTTATGGTTTGAAACACGGTTTTTGAAAGAAAATAACTCTAGTTAGTGACTTTGAGACTCCTGAGTTGACTTTGGTAATCATTGATTTGTTTATTGGACCATAGTGATCTTTAACTTGATTGTGGTTGTTGTAGTCTCTCAACTCTATCCTCATTTAAGGTTTAGTTAAGTGAGGGGTGAGGTGATCTTTCGTTGCTAGTCCCAGTACCCGTGCGAATAATCTGGAACTTTTATCGAATGTGCTTCAAGGTGAAATCCTGAGTTTTCTTGGTTTGGGAAATGATTGTAGGCTTTCCTTAGTCCGTTTTAGCTTTCTATTGCCAACCTATGTTGTTATCCCTAGTCAACTCCCTTTGAGCTTCTAGCCTTTCTCATTTGATAACCACGATATAAGCCTTTACCCATTTTGTCGTGATCCTCTCTTGGCACCCGGACCTTCCTTGACACTCTTGTGAAATAAGTGGCCTAAGGCATAATGAGGGAGAGTTGAGGAATCTGAAAAAGGTAACAAGGCACCAAAAAGGCAAAACAAATGATTTCTATTAAAAGAGAATGAAAGAAAAGAGAAAGAACAAACAAAACAAAAAGAGAAAATGCAAGAAAGATAATAAAGGAAAGTTTGAAGATTCAAAAGGCGGTAATGATCCCTAACGTGAGCATCGAGGGAGAAAAATAATGAAATGCACAAGAAAGAGTGATGTCAAGTCTCTCTAGCTCCCAAGAAAAATAGAATGCCTATAAAAATTGGTAATTGAGAGCCAAGAAATGAAAATGTGGAGTGCTTAAGGAAAGTTGTAACCATTTAGCCATATGGTATCCTACCCCAATCCAAAATCCTTCATTACAACCCGAAATAATTCCTACTTGATTTTGAACCGAGTAAGCTTACATTAGTGGTGATGTACACCAGGGGCAAGCCTATAGTACTTGAAGCCGAACTTGTGACATTCTGTTGTGAGAGAAGAGTAAACCTTCCATTGATCTAAAGATTGAGTGCTAACCTTTATAGTGAAATTAGCAAATGGAAGGTAGAGGAAGAAGATTTTGGATTCCACCATGATCTACATGATATAACAAGAGTCCTCGATGAGCAAAGTCAATTCTTTAAACTCAAATATCACATTAGAACTATAGGTGCATGATATGTGAATGGTTAACTTGTTGATAATGCACGAGTATTGTGTGTAATTGCTGGTCCCAACTGAGTATGGATGACTTACCATTGACTCGCTGAAATGACCTTTCACTCTGAGGAGGTGGGAACTAATCTATTTGCTAGAGGACAAGCAAAGACTTAAGTTTGGGAGAGTTGATAAGTGTGGATTTTGATAACTTATTTATAATTTCTTGCTTTAGTTTTACTCTGAAAGTTTTGATTTATGTTCCCAAAACTAATAAAAGTGTGCAAATTGCAGGAATGTTGGAAATTTGGACTCTAATGAAGAAATCAAACTTAAAAAGGAGTGTTCTGAAAGAAAGAAGCGGCGCAACAGACCGTAGAATTCTTTCTGTGGCCGCAGATCTTATGTAGAATCCCAGAAGTGATTGAAGAGAAGTGCGGCCGCAGAACATGGTTGCACTGATAATAATTCAAAAATTTCATAGAGTGCGCAAAATGATTAATAATGAAGCCTTGCCAGAAGTGCGGACCACACATGATTTGTGCGGCTGTAGAAGCTGAAGTGCAGCCACAGATCAAATTGTGCGGTTGCAGAATCTCTCAAATTATAGACTCAAGCAATGTGCGGACTGTACATGGAATTGTGCGGCAGCAGAACCTACTGAAGGGCATTTGTTTTACGGGAATCACTTTTTAAGGTCATGTTTAGATGTCTTCCTAGCTGTAGCCGTTGTAGTTTACCAATTTGGGTAATTTGTGATCATTATTTGGCAAAAACATCATAGTTTATCATTTTAATTTTATATTACGGCTTTAATTAGTGTTTCTTCTTTGTTTTCTTCATTTGCTACTATGAGTAGCTCGATTCTTACTAGGGTTGTGACCCAACCCTACTGTGTAAACCTTATGGGTATTTAATTTAACCCTTGTTTATGATTAGTTGTTTGTTATTTAGCCTTGTTCATGCTTTAGTTTTATAATTAAGGGTTGCAAACATTGATTAATGCCTTTTTGACTTGAACTTTTCTTGAGAAAGAGGGACCTAGTCTAGGAAAACATGGCTAATAAGAAATTGGGCCAATTAAAGATTTGACTAGCCTAATTAAAGGGTTTAAATTAGAGATAGGGAAAACCCGACTTCAGCTCATATCAACTATTTATCTTGATACCTATTTGAGCTTGAGAAAGCCAAATTGGGCAAAATCACTCTATGACCGGGCGGTATTGAGTGAGTAACTTAGAAATGAGAGCTATGATAAACCCCAATTACTAAAACAAGTGTTAACATAATTAACCCATTAGGAGAAAACCTAGGAGAAGGTTACATCCCTAGGCCTTTTTACCTATTCAAAAAGAACTAAAAACAATTAGTCAATTTCTAGTTTCATTTCTATAACTGATCATTGATAGTATAGTTTATAGAAGTAATTAGCAAAACCAACTTGATTGGAAGTGTATTTAAGTTGTTTCATCTCCGTGCATCAAGTATAGACTCTAACACCCATTGTTAGTTCCCTGTGGAAATCAACCCTGACTCATAATTGCTTACTATTCTTCCAACTACCTTTTCTACTCATTATTGAGTGTGGATTGGGAGTTGAAAATATATTGTGCTATCTGTTTATCTATGTTTATAGTCATGTACTTCGCATGTTTTTTGTTATTGTGCATATATGAATTTAAAGCATCGTGGCATAAGGTATTCCATATGGACCGGTGTTCAGACATGCATCGCATTAGAGTAGGTTGGAATATGATTCTTTTTCTTATTTCACGTATATTGTTCCTCCTTTGTGTGATAGGTTCATAGAATCGCGCCTTGTAGTGGTATTTTTTCAACTTCCGAGACGGTTCTCTTATTCTTTTTTCTTTCCATTATTGGGTACATTTGAGTTGTTGCCTATTTGGTGCATGGGTTGCACTAAATGTGGATCAAGGCGGTTCTGGTGTGGCATGTTGGTTGAGTAGCTTATGCTGGATGAGATGAGGTTACTGGACCTAGAATAAGTGCAACCGTATTTTATTACGGTATGTTGGGAAGAATAACGTCACTAGCTAGCTTAGAAATCGGCTATGGTTCTTGTTGGGTGAGATAACTCGGAGTTTGAGCCTTTGTCATTCTATTCTCTCACATATGGTGAGGACACGAGATGGAGTTACTGATGACCCTGCCCCTAGAGCCGGTGTTGCTAGAGGTCGGGGCAGGGGCAGAGGCAAAGGACGAGGAGGAGCACGTGCTATAGCTAGATCATCTATCAGAGCAGTAGTTGAGGAGCTGCCAGTAGCTCCTATTGGGGGACAGGAATCAGAGGTGCCTGTTGTTGCCCCGGACTTCAGGAGACCTTAGCACAGTTCCTGAGCATGTTTTGTACATTAGCTCAGGCGTGGGTTGATTCCGGCTGCACCAGCTACTTCACATACCAGGGGAGAAGCTCAAACTCCCATCGTCCGCACCTTAGAGCAGCGAGCTCACATTGGTCAGGTTTTGGGTGTGGTGCTGGCACAACCAGGTTTTACAGTTCAACCCATGATTAGGGCAGCAACATATGAGGAAGAACAACTTAGACTTTCAAGGTTCAAGAAGTATTACCTTCCTACCTTCAGTGGTTCGGCTTCAGAGGATGCATATGGTTTCCTAAATGAGTTCCAGCATTTTCTCCGCACTATGGGTATTGTGGAGACGAGTGAGGTTATTTTTTCTACATTCCAACTTAAGGGAGCGGGATATCAGTGGTGGCGAATGTACGAGTTGGGTAGCATAGGTAAGGCAACTTCACTCACATGGGATCGGTTTTCAGAGTTCTTCTTGAGGGAATATGTTCCTCAGACTCTTCAGGATGCCCGGCACATGGAGTTTTAGNAAGTTGTTTCATCTCCGTGCATCAAGTATAGACTCTAACACCCATTGTTAGTTCCCTGTGGAAATCAACCCTGACTCATAATTGCTTACTATTCTTCCAACTACCTTTTCTACTCATTATTGAGTGTGGATTGGGAGTTGAAAATATATTGTGCTATCTGTTTATCTATGTTTATAGTCATGTACTTCGCATGTTTTTTGTTATTGTGCATATATGAATTTAAAGCATCGTGGCATAAGGTATTCCATATGGACCGGTGTTCAGACATGCATCGCATTAGAGTAGGTTGGAATATGATTCTTTTTCTTATTTCACGTATATTGTTCCTCCTTTGTGTGATAGGTTCATAGAATCGCGCCTTGTAGTGGTATTTTTTCAACTTCCGAGACGGTTCTCTTATTCTTTTTTCTTTCCATTATTGGGTACATTTGAGTTGTTGCCTATTTGGTGCATGGGTTGCACTAAATGTGGATCAAGGCGGTTCTGGTGTGGCATGTTGGTTGAGTAGCTTATGCTGGATGAGATGAGGTTACTGGACCTAGAATAAGTGCAACCGTATTTTATTACGGTATGTTGGGAAGAATAACGTCACTAGCTAGCTTAGAAATCGGCTATGGTTCTTGTTGGGTGAGATAACTCGGAGTTTGAGCCTTTGTCATTCTATTCTCTCACATATGGTGAGGACACGAGATGGAGTTACTGATGACCCTGCCCCTAGAGCCGGTGTTGCTAGAGGTCGGGGCAGGGGCAGAGGCAAAGGACGAGGAGGAGCACGTGCTATAGCTAGATCATCTATCAGAGCAGTAGTTGAGGAGCTGCCAGTAGCTCCTATTGGGGGACAGGAATCAGAGGTGCCTGTTGTTGCCCCGGACTTCAGGAGACCTTAGCACAGTTCCTGAGCATGTTTTGTACATTAGCTCAGGCGTGGGTTGATTCCGGCTGCACCAGCTACTTCACATACCAGGGGAGAAGCTCAAACTCCCATCGTCCGCACCTTAGAGCAGCGAGCTCACATTGGTCAGGTTTTGGGTGTGGTGCTGGCACAACCAGGTTTTACAGTTCAACCCATGATTAGGGCAGCAACATATGAGGAAGAACAACTTAGACTTTCAAGGTTCAAGAAGTATTACCTTCCTACCTTCAGTGGTTCGGCTTCAGAGGATGCATATGGTTTCCTAAATGAGTTCCAGCATTTTCTCCGCACTATGGGTATTGTGGAGACGAGTGAGGTTATTTTTTCTACATTCCAACTTAAGGGAGCGGCATATCAGTGGTGGCGAATGTACGAGTTGGGTAGCATAGGTAAGGCAACTTCACTCACATGGGATCGGTTTTCAGAGTTCTTCTTGAGGGAATATGTTCCTCAGACTCTTCAGGATGCCCGGCACATGGAGTTTTAGCAGCTGCACCAAGGCACTATGTCAGTGTCACAGTATGCCATCAAATTCAGTGATTTGTCCAAACATGCACCTACTTTGGTTTCTATAGTTAGAGAGAAAGTCTGCAGGTTCATTGAGGGGCTCAACCATGATATCCGATTTAGCATGGCTCGGGAGTTGGAGTCGGATGTTTCATTTCAAGAGGGAGAGGACATACGGGTTTAGGAGAGAAAGGACAGGGAGANCAGCTGCACCAAGGCACTATGTCAGTGTCACAGTATGCCATCAAATTCAGTGATTTGTCCAAACATGCACCTACTTTGGTTTCTATAGTTAGAGAGAAAGTCTGCAGGTTCATTGAGGGGCTCAACCATGATATCCGATTTAGCATGGCTCGGGAGTT
>AWOL01S0102165.1:0-17941 GCA_000715115.1 Nicotiana otophora
AGAAAGTTTGATGCTATTTGGGTGATAGTAGATCGGTTGACCAAATCTGCGCATTTTATTCCAATCGGTACTAACTATTCTTTGGAGCAGTTGGCTGGGATTTATATTCGCGAGATTGTTCACCTACACGGTATGCCGGTGTCCATTATTTCAGATCGGGACACGTAATTTACCTCACAGTTTTGGAGGGCAGTGCAGCGAGAATTGGGCACACAGGTTCAGTTGAATACAACATTTCACCCTCAGACGGATGGACAGTCCGAGCGCACTATTCAAATATTGGAGGATATGCTACGCACTTGTGTCATTGAGTTTGGGGGTTTTGGGATCAATTTCTGCCACTCACAGAGTTTGCTTACAATAATAGCTACCAGTCAAGCATTCAGATGGCTCCGTATGAAGCTTTATATGGGAGACGGTGTCGGTCTCTGGTGGGTTGGTTTGATCTCTAATTTAGAAACGGCTTCGCACGACACAGTCTAGATAGAAGAGTTATGCCGATAGGAAGGTTCGTGATGTTGTTCACATGGTTGGGGAGAAGGTTCTGCTTAAGATTTCACCCATGAAGGGTGTGTTGAGGTTCGGGAAAAAGGGCAAGTTGAGCCCTCGGTATATTGGGCCTTTTGAGATACTTAAGAAAATTGGGGAGGTGGCTTATGAACTTGCTTTTCCAACTAGTCTATCAAGTGTTCATCCAACATTCCATGTATCCATGCTCCGCAAGTATGTCGGGGATCCGTCTCACATTCTGGATTTTAGTACAGTACAGTTGGATGGTAATTTGACTTATGATGTGAAGCCGGTGGCTATTTTGGACCGGCAGGTTCGAAAGCTGAGGTCAAAGAACATAAAATCAGTGAAGGTGCAGTGGAGAGGGAAGCCAGTCGGAGAAGCTACTTGGGAGATTGAGCAGGAGATGCGGAGGAAATATCCACACTTATTTGAGACCCCATGTATTTCTCTAAACCCGTTCGAGGATGAACATTTGTTTAAGAGGGGGAGAATGTAACGAACCGGCTGATCATTTTGAGTATTATAACCCAGTTATCCCATTTACTGCTCAATTTATGCTTTATAGTTTTTTATGACTTACCGGGTTAGTGGGTTCAGGTCCGGAAGAAATTCGGAGTGAAATGAGACACTTAGTCTTATAATTGAAAATTTAAGTTAGAAAAGTGGACCGGATATGGACCTATGTGTAAACGACCTCGGATTTGAATTTTGATAATTCCAATAGCTTCGTATGGTGATTTTGGTCTTAGGAGCGTGTCTGAAATATTATTTGGAGGTCGGTAGTGGAATTAGGCTTGAAATGCCGAAAGTTCAATATTTGGGAAGTTTGAACTATGGGTTGACGTTTTGATAACGGGGTCGAAATCCGATTCTGAAAATTCGAGTGCCTCCATTATGTCATTTATGACTTGTGCGTAAAATTTGAGGTAAATCAGACTTGATTTGGTAGGTTACAGAGTCGTTTGTAGAAATTAGAAATTTCAAAGTTCATTAGGCTTGAATTGGGGTGTAATTCATGGTTATAGCATTGTTTGAGGTAATTTGAGGATTCGATTAAGTCCGTATGATATTTTAGGACTTGTTGGTATATTTGGTTGATGTNAAGTGTTCATCCAACATTCCATGTATCCATGCTCCGCAAGTATGTCGGGGATCCGTCTCACATTCTGGATTTTAGTACAGTACAGTTGGATGGTAATTTGACTTATGATGTGAAGCCGGTGGCTATTTTGGACCGGCAGGTTCGAAAGCTGAGGTCAAAGAACATAAAATCAGTGAAGGTGCAGTGGAGAGGGAAGCCAGTCGGAGAAGCTACTTGGGAGATTGAGCAGGAGATGCGGAGGAAATATCCACACTTATTTGAGACCCCATGTATTTCTCTAAACCCGTTCGAGGATGAACATTTGTTTAAGAGGGGGAGAATGTAACGAACCGGCTGATCATTTTGAGTATTATAACCCAGTTATCCCATTTACTGCTCAATTTATGCTTTATAGTTTTTTATGACTTACCGGGTTAGTGGGTTCAGGTCCGGAAGAAATTCGGAGTGAAATGAGACACTTAGTCTTATAATTGAAAATTTAAGTTAGAAAAGTGGACCGGATATGGACCTATGTGTAAACGACCTCGGATTTGAATTTTGATAATTCCAATAGCTTCGTATGGTGATTTTGGTCTTAGGAGCGTGTCTGAAATATTATTTGGAGGTCGGTAGTGGAATTAGGCTTGAAATGCCGAAAGTTCAATATTTGGGAAGTTTGAACTATGGGTTGACGTTTTGATAACGGGGTCGAAATCCGATTCTGAAAATTCGAGTGCCTCCATTATGTCATTTATGACTTGTGCGTAAAATTTGAGGTAAATCAGACTTGATTTGGTAGGTTACAGAGTCGTTTGTAGAAATTAGAAATTTCAAAGTTCATTAGGCTTGAATTGGGGTGTAATTCATGGTTTTAGCATTGTTTGNATAGCATTGTTTGAGGTAATTTGAGGATTCGATTAAGTCCGTATGATATTTTAGGACTTGTTGGTATATTTGGTTGATGTCCCGAGGGGCTCGGGTAAGTTTGGATGGTTAACGGATCATTTTTGGCCTTGGTGAGATTGCTCATATCTGCTGCTGCATTTTTCTGATTTTCTCTTTTGCGTTCGCGAAGAGTGTTTTCTGAGTGTGTGGTTTTGTTCTTCGCGTCCGCGAAGTGGAGGACGCGAACGTGAAGGTATGGTCTGTGTGTGCATCGTGAATGCGTGAGAGGTGTCGCGTTCGCGAACATGAGTGAGGCTATTGGGGACCCCTGGGTCCTTGTTCTATGTGTTCGCGAGGTCACGGTCGCGTTCACGAAAGGGTTAAATATATGGGCAGTCGAGTTGTGCTTCGCGAACGCGAGGGACCTGTCGCGTTCGCGAAGAAGAGAGGTCTGGACAGAGAGTTTAAGTTCTGAAAATGGGACTTTTTTTGATGGATTTGAACCCGGGAAGAGGCAATTTTCGGGAGTTTTTCAAGGAAAACAACGGGGTAAGTGTTCTTAACTCAATGTTGGTTAAATTACCCAAATTCATGGTTGTTTTTATCATTTAATTGGCGAATTAAGTTGGAAAAGTTTGAAAACCCTCTTAGTTTAAATTGAAGATTTGAGGGTCGAGTTGGAGTCGGATTTTGATAAAATTGGTATGGTTAGACTCATGGTTGAATGGGCTTTCGGATTTTGTAATTTTTTTCTAGTTCTGAGACGTGGGCCTTACATGTGATGTTTGAGCTAAAATTCGGATATTTATGAAAAATTAGCATTTTCTAATGAAGTTAATTCCAATAAATTTTATTGACTTAAATGAATTATTTGTGACTAGATTCGAGGCATTCGGAGGTCGATTTGCGAGTCAAAGGCATTGTAGAGTAAAGAATTGCACGCTCTGAGGTAAGTAACGGTTTTAAATCTGATCCTGAGGATATTAAACCCCAGATTTTGGTATCATGTGATTATTTTATAGGTAACGCACATGCTAGGTGACGGGCGTATGGGCCTGCACCGAGAGGATCGTGACTTGGTCCGTCTCGGAAAACTGTAAAGTTGAATAAATTGTTGTTAGTTATATGCTCTCTATGTGTTGATAAAAATTTGACAGTAAATCATGTTAGAAATTATGCTTAGGCTATGTGATACTACTGTTGGGACCCACAAAGGTCACGTACTTGTTGAATTACCTGCTAAATGCTATATGTACTCAGTCTCAGTTTTTACTTGCACATTGTATCTCAGTCTCTGTTGTTATTATTGATACATCATATCATTGTTGTTTGGGCTGATTTCATGATTATTAAGAGCCCGAGAGACTGGAGAGATTTATGAATGAGAGAGGCCGAGGGCCTGATTGTGATATATTGATACTATAGCACGTGAGTTATCCGTGCAGCACATGAGTTGGCCGTGCAGATTCTTATATTATACTATAGCACATGAGTTGGCCGTGCAGATCCTTATATTATACTATAGCACCTGAGTTGGCCGTGCAACACGTGAGTTGGCCGTGCGGATCCAAATAGTTATATTATGGCACGTGAGTTGTCCGTGCAACACGTGAGTTGTCCGTGCAGATTATAGCGCTTGAGCTGTAGGAGCCCCTCCGGAGTCTGTACACCCCCAATGAGCGCGGGTACTTATTGAGAGTGAGTGATGAGGGCTGGGAGCCTATGGAGTGATGAGGGTTGGGAGCCTAGTGAGTGATTATTGTCCTAAGAGGCTGTACTTGATTTCCATTTGTTGCTGCACTTAGTTGTTATCTGTCATTGTTGTGAAATCTCTAAAGGATTGTTGATATATGGATTACATGAACAGGAACTGTACAAAAAAATTTGATTTGTCATTAAACTGCTAGATTTAATAGCATGTCTATTCTTTACTGGAATTACTGGAAATGAACCATAATTGTGTAGCTCGTTACTATCTTCAGTTCCTTATTTATTATTGTTACTTGCTGAGTTGGTTGTACTCATACTACACCCTGCACTTCGTGTGCAGATCCAGGTGTTCCCGGACATAACGGGGGTTGATCCTTTCACGCAGTTGAATTTCAGGAGATTTTGAGGTAGCTGCCGTGTTCCACGGACCTTATCTCTCCTTCTCTATCTCTTGTTTACTGTATTGGATCTCAGACTATTATAGACTATATTTTCCAGACTTGTATTCATATTAGATGCTCATGTACCCAGTGACACCAGGTTTTGGGCAGTGTTTGTATTGTATTTAAATATTATATTTTCAACCTTAAAGAGAAGTTTTGGTTTATTGAGATTATCGGCTTGCCTAGTATCGAGATAGGTGTCATCACGACAGGTTGGGATTTTGGGTTATGACAATATAACTCTATGTTCGCCGTAATGGAAAAATCTAACGATGATGAAGATGATGATGATGATGAGGTAAACTTTCTACACGTTCAAAGAAATTTGAAATCTTACTCTAAAAAAGAAGCTTAAGTCTTTGGCAAATGTTTTAATTGATGTTTATCACAGTCTTATAAATGATAAAAAATACTTTAACTGTGGAACTAGGAGAGGTAGAAAATGAGAGAGATGATCTGGTAATCGTAGTGGCTGACCTAAAAGAAACCATCGGGGATCTAATGAAAGAAAAGAATGTTGTGATTAAAAATATCGAAGACAGAGAAAATAAGAGAGATGATTTTTTGATAGTAGTCATGGACCTAAAATAAACAATATAGGAATTAAAAAGAGGAAATAGTTCTGGGATTATCCAAAAGGGAAAGGAAGTTACAAGTGAGGCACACATTAAGCTTGAACATGAACTCAAATCTGTGAAATCTAGTCTGTGTCCTAAACTTGAAAGAAACAGACAACTTTAAGAAGATCTGGACAGTGTTAAAAATGACCTAGAGAAATCTCTAAAGTGGACCTGGTCCTCTGATACAATTACTGACATGTATGCAAGCAAGTGTGGGAATAGGGAGGGAGTTGGATTCCAAAAGGAAAAGATTCCCAACAATCCACATAGCAAGTATGTTACTGTCCCTGAGAACTGGCTTTGCATTCACTGTGGCAACACTGGACACTTTAAGGAAAACTGTAAGGCTAGATTTCAGTCCCACCAGAAAAACAAGGTGTTTGTTGAAAGGGTAACTATTGTTAAGGAACCTGGTCCCTCTGTCAAAAAATGTGTATTGCTTGTCTAGACAAAAAGAAGTTTAATTCACCCTTTTCCTCACTACAAGGGACCCAAACTTGTTTGGGTTCCTAAATCTAATCCTTGATTCTCTTGTGCAGGAAGTAGTGATAAGGAAGCAACCAAAAATGGTATATGGATAGTGGCTGCTCCAAGCACATGACTCGAATTATCGATGATTTCCTTTCACTCAAAGCCCTGCAAGGAGGGAGTGTGTTCTTTGGAGATGGAAAAAAAAAAGATACATTCTGATAGTAAGAAGAATTGGGAAGAAACTCACCCACTCAATTAAATATGTGTATTATGTGAACGGCTTAAAATATATCTTATTGAGCGTTTTCCAAATCTGTGACAAAAGAATAAAGTGGAATTTGTGTAAACAATCTGCACAGTCACCAATCTTGTGACTGGTGAAGTGGTCCTGATGGCAAAAAGATATAACAACATTTATGTTGCTGATTTTGAGTCCTTGCAAAATGGGGATCTCACATGTCTGAGTGCTATTGATAATGATGCTGAACTATGGCACAGAAGATTGGGTCATGCAAGTTTACGTTGCTGAATAAATTGGTCAAGAAGGCCTGGTTCGTGGCCTGCCTAAGTCAAGCTTCAAAGATCACAAGGTATGTGATGCATGTGTAAAAGAAAAGCAAGCCAGGTCCTCCTTCAAGCCCAAACAAGAAGTTAGCACCTCTAGGCCACTTGATCTCCTCTATATGGATTTGTGTGGACCTATGAGGGTGCTAAGCAGAGGAGGAAAGAAGTATATTTTTGTCATAGTGGACGACTATTCTAGATTCACATGGACCTTGTTCCTCAGAACCAAGGATGAAAATTTTTCAGTGTTTGCTGCTTTTGTGAAGAAGATCCTAGTGAAAATAAGCCATAATTTTATGTGTATAAGATCTGATCACAACAAATAGTTTGATAATACAAAATTCGACAAATTCTATGCTGAAAATGGCATAAGTAATAACTTTTCAACTCCAAGAACACCTCAACAAAATAGTGTTATGGAGAGAAAAAATAGGACTCTTGAAGACATGGCAAGGACAATGTTGATTGACAGTGGAGTTGTAAAAAGTTTCTAGGCAGAAGCAGTTAACACTGCATGCTACTTGGTGAATAGGTGCATGATCAGGTCCCTCCTGAACAAAACCCTGTATGAACTGCTGAACGGGAGGAAGCCCAAGCTAACACATTTAAGGATATTTTGTTGCTAATGTTTTGTCCTCAACAATGGTAAAGAAGCACTTGGAAAATTTGATGCCAAAAGTAATGAAGGAGTCTTTCTTGGCTATTCATCACAAAGCAAAGCCTACAACAAAAGAACTCAATGTGTTGAGGAAAGAATACATGTGATCTTTGATGAATCACACCACCCATGTGGGAAAGCTTCACATGATAAGATTGATCAAGACAGAGAGCAGTCAACGGTTCCTGGTAAAGTCATTGATATGGCGAATGGAAAAGCTGACATGATGAGTCATGTCAAGGAATCAAATGAAGATGGTGCAGCTGTATCTCCCACTTATGTAGAGGAACCTGGTTCCTCAATCACAACAACTGAAGCTGAGAATAGAGTTGTTGATGATATGCAAGGAACCCCAAATACTGAGCTGAGAAGCGGGGCTCATGTTAATAATGGATCACATTTAGAAGAACCTGGATCCTCTCACAATTGGATTCAGGTGTCTAACTGAAAGAACAAAAGTTTACACCCTCTTCAAACTGTGATTACTCCTCTTGACTTAGGGATTCAAACTAGATCAAAGTCAAGAAACTCACTTGCCTTCTTAGTCTTTCTCTCGCAAAAGTAGCCCAAAAATATCAAGTAAGCATTGAAAGATGCTGACTGTATTACTGCTATGCAAGATGAACTCCATCAATTTGAGAGGAACATCGTATGTCACTTGGCTCCTCGACCTGCTGACAGAACTATTATAGGAACTAGGTGGGTATTCAGAAACAAACTTGATGCGTTTGAAAAAACAACAAGGCAAGGTTAGTAGTTCAAGGCTACAATCAAGAGGAAGGTATCAACTATGATAACACTTTTGCTCCGGTTGCTCGAATGGAAGCCATCAGAATCCTCATTGCCTTTGCATCTCATATGGAATTCAAATTGTTTCAAATGGATGTCAAAAGTGCATTTCTGAATGGATATCTCAAAGAAGAAGTCTTCGTCAAACAACCACCTGGCTTTGAATGTGATGAGCATCCTGAGCATGTATTCAAGATTGACAAGGCTTTATACGGGTTGAAGCAGACTCCCCGTGCATGATATAAAAGGTTATCCAAATTCCTCCTAGAAAATAGATTTACAAGAGGAAAAATCGACAACACCCTATTTCTGAAGAAATGGTTAGGAACCTGCTCATTGTGCAAGTCTATATTGACGACATCATCTTTAGTGCAACAAACGATTCTTTGTGTGAAGAGTTCGCAAAGCTCATAGGAAGTAAGTTTGAAATGAGCATGATGGGGAAATTGAATTTATTCTTGGGTTTGCAAGTTAAGCAAACTGCTAAGGGCACAATGATAAGTCAGCAGAAGTACATCAAAGAGCTTCTAAAGAGATTTGAGATGGAAAGTTCAAAGATCATTGATACTCTTATTGACACTTCCACTCGTCTGGACAGGGATGAATTTGGTTCCCCTATGAACGAGACCATGTACAGAGGTATCACTGGGTCACTCTTGTATCTCACAATAAGGAGACCAAATATTGTGTTCATCATAGGATTATGTGCTAGGTTTCAATCTAATCCAAAGGAATCTCATCTGAAGGCCGCTAAAAGAATTCTAGGGTATCTCAAAGGAACAGAGGACCCGGTTCTCTACTACCCTTCTGGAGACAATTTCGACTTGATTGGGTATGCTGACGCTGATTATGCTGGTTATCTGGTGGAAAACACTTCTGGCATGGCACATTTTTTGGGATCGTGTCTCATTTCATGGGGTACGAGGAAACAAAATTCAGTGGCCCTTTCTACTGCAGAAGCTGAGTGTGTGGCTGCTGCATCTTGCTGTGATCAATTGTTGTGGATCAAGCAGCAACTAGAAGACTTTGGTGTATTTTCTCATTGTGTGCCATTACTGTGTGATAACACCAGTGCTCTCAACATGGCAAAGAACCACGTTCGGCATAAGACAACAAAGCACATTGATGTGCAATAACATTTTCTCAAAGATAATGTTGAAAAAGGGCTTATCTGTATGAAGTTTTGCAACACAGAAGACTAAATTGCTGATATCTTCACCAAAGTACTGATAAGAGAGAACTTTGAAAAGAATCGATTGGCATTGGGGTTGATAACATCAAGCTAAGCACTTGGTCCCTCAATGATTGGCTATGAAAGAAATGAACAAGTAAAACAGCTAAAAAGTATTTTCTGTCAAGTTCTAGCTCATTTCTATACCGTTAAAGGTAGACATGCATGGCAATTATAGAGCAAATAAGAAGCTAGTGGTATTGCATTTTGGTAAAAGGATGAGGATCACATTTACAAAACTTGTCAGGGAAAGTGCCACGTTATTAAAATATCAGTTTCTCCTTCTCCCATCTTTAAAACTCAAATGTCGTACCCGTTACTAAACGACCTGTCTACCCAGCAAATTCATACCCATTTATAACTGGTCCCTCACCCTCTTTAAATAAATCCAAAACGAAGTCTTTTTCATCACTATTCACAACAAAGCCAAATATTCCCTTTTTCTCTCTCAAAACCAAACACTTTCTCTCTCTTGCTTTAACTGTAGATCCTCACCATGTCTGAAAATCTAGAAGCTTCAAATGTCTCCAGTATAATGTCCATTGTGTCTCCATGTCACGATGCACAGGACCAAGAGTCTGAGTCTCTTTTGTCACCCAGTCAAAACCCTTCACCTGACCCCAACCACATACTTACTTCCTCTCCAACCCATTCGAGTTCTGGTTCTCATCGGAGTTGCAAGCTTCAAAACCCCAAAAGGTTTGTTGTTGAGACCTCGCCTTTTATCTTGCTAGAAAACTGGAATAGGGAGAGACAGTAGATGGTAACAAAAGTCAGGAAGTTTCCAGTCTGATAGCTGAAAAGAGTGTTGAAGCCCATCAGATTATGGTCCATAGCAGTGACGGTTCAGCAGTAACCATTCTAAGCTCCAATTTGAACGTTACCAACTCCACAGGTAATATTTCTCTCGTGTCTTCTGAATTTACTTTGGGGGTAAATGAACAAGAAGCCATTTAGAATATGTTGTTAATTGCTGCTGAGGGAATTTTGGTTGGTGGTTGTGAGGATGTTGATGGAACTATTGGGTCTCTGGGGGGAAGGTAAAGGTCATCCGGAAGAGAGTAGGGAACTGGTCCTCTTGAAAGTCTAGCACCTGATAGTACTAATAGGGAAACAAATGAGGGACCTGTTCCCTCAGCCCCAGAGGAGCCCTCTGCTCTTACTTGGGATGAAACTCCCTGCTCTACAAAAGAGCCCCAGGTCAATATTGATCCTGCTCCCTCTCCTCATTTTGATGTTGAGACATTAAACTTTGCCATCCCTGAGATGAGATCTTTATCTGAAGAGGAAAATAGTAAGGATAACTATGATAATATGTAAGTAGCAAGCTTCATTACTGCTCGCAGTGGAAAAGAAGTTTCAAATGTGCCTACTCTTAAAAGACCTACTACTAGGTTACAAAAGAAGGAGGCCCTTCAAACTGTTCTGAAGAAAAACAAAGAAGCAAAAATAATGAGGAGGTTGGTGAAAGGGGGAAAGATGGTGAATGATGAAGAAGTGCCTCCAGCACTTGTTGTTGATGTTAATGAAGAGGTGAATGAGGAACCTGGTTCCTTAATTCGTAAGTCCTCAAAGAAACCAACAGTTCCAAGACCTAGGAAAGAGTCATCTGTGAAAATAATGGAAGTTAGTAATATTAAGGTAGAAGCGACTGGTGAGAAGGTGTCTGAAAAGTCTAGTGAAAAAGTGTCTGAGAAATTGTTTGAGAAATCCGCAGAGAAGGGAAACAGTGTGACAAAGTTGTGAAAAGGAAGGCTAGAGTCAATAAGGAACCATGTTCCTCCAAGAAGGCCAAGGTGGGTGTGGCCAATGATGAAGGAAGAGCAAACCTGAGAAACCATAAGGTGCTGTGGGGAAAAACATTTGCTCCTGATATTCTTGACCTGACAGGGATGCATCACCAGGTTAATATCTGTGAATTTCAACAAAGGACACATTTGTTCACCAATGAGATCCCTAAGGTGTATGAGGCAGAGGTGTGCAGTTTCTATGCACACATGTTCACGGTAGAAGATGACAATATCTGCCTAAAGGTGAATGGTGTTGACTTTGTGATGGATGAGGTTGTGTTGGGAGCAATTCTGGGAGTGCCTACTGGCGGAATATCATCCATTGAGGGGACTTGTTCTCCAAATTTCAGAAACGTCATTTTGAAGGATGATACAGTACAACAAGGGGAACGGGTACACAAGAAGGCCCTCCTTCCAGTGTACCAACTATTGTTTGAGATGGTGAATAAGGTTTTGCTCCCGCGCGCAGAAAGGTGTTCCATTACGTCTTGAACAGACCTGTTCCTCATGGAAGCTATGGATGCCTACTCCACTATCAATCTGCCAGGTATCATGATTGAGCACATGAAGCAAGTGGCAGATTTTAAGGATGGTAATCATGGGTTGACCTACGGGGTCTTACTCACTAAGGGATTTAACTTATTCAAAGTCCCTTTGGGAAAAGCTACAGTAGGTAGTCGCAAGCAAACCTTCTCCAAGACCACCTTAAAAGAGTGTGAGTGCATTATTAAGAAAGGGGGGGTCGACAGCAATTCACTATCTCTTAGTTGATTGAGGCTCAGAATGTTGCCAATGAAAAGATAAGGAAATTGAAGGCACAAAATATTATTCTTGAGAGACAGCTTAGTCAGGCTCAAGAAGCACCGGTTCCAACAGTGCACAAGGCACAAAGGTTGCCCGTTTGTCTAAAGAAAATGCACATCTCAAGAAACAGGTGGAGGACCTAAAGGAGCGGATGCTCAACGAGCAAATGTCTGTAAATGCCAAAATGGATATTCTCCTTCGAACTCTTGCCTCTTCATCCCTGCCCCCCCTTCCAGTGCTCCTTAAAATCGTCCATTTCCTAGTGTCCAGTTCAAAGTTGTTTGTCCTCTGATTTTGACTGTCACGACCTAATTTCCCCTCCGTGTGAAATCGTGACGACACCTAGTCTCTACAACTAGGTAACCCTAACATTTTGCGAAATAATGAAATAAAAATATAAATTTAACCAACTATTCAAAAATACACAACAATCCCAAAACTCGAAATATCGTGAATCACAAACTACAGAAGGAGAATCTAGTGTCTCTATACATCAGAGTCTAAAAAAGGAAATATACGAAATATAATGGACATGAGAGAGAGTAGAAGGGGACTCCAAGGTCTGCGGACGCGGCAAATATACCTTGAAGTCTCCAAAGCTGGCCCGACTCACTGATAGTGTGGCTGATAAGGAGTACCTAGATCTGCACAAGAAAAACATGTGCAGAGAGTAGCATGAGTACACCACAATCGGTACCCAGTAAGTGTCGAGCCTAACCTCGGTTGAGTAGTGATGAGGTCAAGTCAGGGCCCTACTGGTAAATATATAATAAAACAAGATAGAGTATAATGCTTCAATAAAATAAAGGCTGAAATTTAACAACAATGAAATCATAGAAGGTAACTGCTCAGTACACAGAAACACAAAGGGGGATCTCCCGAGATACCGTCTCGTAGTCCCAAACGTAAATGTGCAGTACAGGGGGATCTCCCGGAATACCGTTCTGTAGTCCCAAAGTAAATATACAGTACAGGGGGATCTCCCAGAATACTGCTCCGTAGTCCCTAAGTAAATATGCAGTATATGAGGATCTCATGGAATACCGTTCCGTAGTCCCAAAAAGGGGATCTCCCGGAATACCGTTCCGTAGTACCAAAGTAAATATGCAGAGAAAATAATAGAATTCAATAGTTACGACACGAAATTCTACAGTTCAACCTAAGTACCAGT
Organism: Nicotiana otophora; assembly: GCA_000715115.1. NCBI lineage: Eukaryota > Viridiplantae > Streptophyta > Magnoliopsida > Solanales > Solanaceae > Nicotiana > Nicotiana otophora. Next base: position 12,731 of record AWOL01S0102165.1, read on the forward strand.
TAAGGAAAGACAGATAAATTCACTAAACATGTTGAACGTAGTTCAAGTAAATGGTTAAAGCAAGTAGGCATACTATTCTAATCTAAACAGATACTACACATGCTGATGAAACTCAAATAAGAAAGAAATCAGGTTATTTCTTAGTAGAAAATTGGGTTTTTACACAATTAGCCCATGTACGTACTCGTCACCTCACGTACACGATGCTCATATATAAAAAACACTACAAATCTTACGGGGAGTTCCCCCACATAAGGTTAGGCAAGTCACTTACCTCGAACCAAGCTCAAGCAATCGGTAAAAATGCCTTTCCCATAAATATCCGGTTCTGAATGGCCCAAATCTAGTCAAAAGCAATTATATATCATAAATACAACCATAATAGACTCATCTAATTAATTAAACCAATACTTTAAAAAGAATTCTGAAATACGCCCTAAAAGGTCGACCCAGACCCACGTCTCGGAATCGAGTAAAAGTCACAAATATCAGAAAGCCCATTCACTCACGAGTCTAACCATTTCAAATTTACTAAAATCCGACACCAAATGGTCCTTCAAATCCACAATTCAAACTTTCCAAATCCCTAGTATCAAACTCCCTAATTTCACCTTAAATACACACTAACTAGGTGAAAACATAAATGGGGAAGCAATATTATTGATCAAAATAAGCACAAGAGACTTACCTCAAGAAATCTCTCGAAAATACTCCTAAACATCGCCCTAAACCGACTTTGCAAAGTCCAAAATGACAAAAATCGCGAAGCCCTTCAGTTTTAACCACTGCCCAGGTATTTCCGCATATGTGGAGCCTGGGCTCGCACCTGCAGGTGCGCTTGTGCGGAAAATGTGCGCATCTGCGCAAATCACTTACCCCTTGCCTCCGCACCTATGATAAAGGGCCGCACCTGCGGAAATTCTCTGCGCACCTGCGTTCCCAGCTCAGGTTGCCCAAATCCGCTTCTGTGCCAATTTGCTCGCACCTGCGAGCATCTTGCGCAGGTGCGATTACAAAAGAACCAGCACCAGAAAAATCTTCCAAGTCCAAAAATGATGTGATAACCATCTGAAACTCACTCGAGACCCCCCGGGACCTTAACCAAACATACCAACTAGTCCTATAATACCATACGAACTTAGTGGAGCCTTTAAACCACACCAAACAATGCTAAAATCACAATTCATCCTCCGATTCAAACTTAAAGAACTTGAAACTTTCAAATTCGACAACCGATGCCGAAACCAACCAAACCACGTCCCATTGACCCCAAATTGTGCATACAAGTCATATTCAACATTACGGACCTACTCCAACTTCCGGAATCGGAATCCGACCCCGATATCAAAATTTCCACTACCGGTCCAAATCTCCAAAAATTTGACTTTCGCCATTTCAAGCCTATATAAGCTACGGACCTCCAAAACACAATCCGTACAGGCTCCTAAGTCCAAAATCACCCAACGGAGCTAACAGAACCGACAAAACTCTATTTCGGAGTCGTCTTCACGTAGTTCTGACTACGATCAAAATCCTAAGACTTAAGATTTCGTAGGGACTAAGTATCAGAGATCACTCCAAAAACCAAAACGAAACCTCTCGGTAAGTCACAATAGAAGAAAAAGATATGGGAGAAGTAGTAACTAGGGGGTCGGGGCTATTACTCTCATAATGACAGGTCGGGTCGTTACATCTTCCCTCTCTTAAAACAATCGTTCGTCCTCGAATGAGCATAGAGACATACCTGAAGTGGTGAAAAGATGAGGATAACGGCTGCACATATCCTGCTCGGTCTCCCAAGTCACCTACTCGACCGGCTGCTCCCTCCACTGAACCTTCACGGAAGCAATGTTCTTTGATCTTAGCTTTCTGACCTACCTGTCTAAAATAGCCACTAGCTCCTCAACATAAGATAAATCCTTGTCCAACTGGACTGAGCTGAAATCCAACACATGAGACGGATTGTCGTGATACTTCCGGAGCATAGAAACATGGAATACCGGATGAACTCCTGCTAAACTGGAGGCAAGGCAAGCTCAGAGGCAACCTCCCCAACTCGCCGCAACACCTCAAATGGACCAATGAACCTTGAGATCAGCTTGCCCTTCTTTCCAAACCTCATAACGCCATTCATAGGCGAAACCCGGAGCAAGACTCGTCCTCTAACCATGAATGCCAGATTGCGAAACTTTCGGTCCGCATAACTCTCCTGTCTGGACTGGGCTGTGCGATGTCTATCCTGAATCACCTTAGCCTTTTCCAAGGCATCCTTAACCAAGTCAATACCAATAATCTGGCCTCGTCGGGCTCGAACCAACCCACTGGAGACCGACACCGCCTACCATACGGGACCTCATACGGTGCCATCTGAATGTTGGACTAATAATTGTTGTTGTAAGCAAACTCCACAAATTTCAAGAACTGGTCCCAAGCACCTTCATAATCTATCACACACGCATGGAGCATATCCTCTAATATCTGAATAGTACACTCAGACTGCCCGTCCGTCTTAGGGTGAAATGTTGTGCTCAACTCAACTCGAGTACCCAACTCAGGTTGTACAGCTCTCCAGAACTGTGATGCAAACTGTGTACCCCGGTCAAAGATGATAGATATCGGTACGCCATGAAGCCTGACGATCTCACAAAGGTAGATTCGAGCTAGCTGCTCGGAAGAATAGGTAGTCATCACAGGAATGAAATTAGCTGACTTTGTCAGCCTATCCACAATCACCCAAGCTGCATCAAACCTCAGTTGAGTCCGTGGGAGTCCAACAACGAAATCCATAGTGATCCGGTCCCATTTTCATTCCGGAATCTCCAACTTCTGAAGCAACCCACCTGGCCGCTGATGATCATACTTCACATGCTGACAATTTAAACATCGAGCCACAAACTCTACTATGTCCTTCTTCATCCTCTTCCACCAGTAATGCTGCCTCAAGTCCTGATACATCTTTGCATCACCCAGATGAACAGAGTACTGTGAACTGTGAGCCTCCTGACGAATCAACTCACGCAAACCATCTACATTGGGCACACATAGCATGCCCTGTATCCTCAATGCACCATCATCTCCAATAGTGACCTCCTCAGCATCACCGTGCTGGATCGTGTCCTTAAGGACAAGCATATGGGGGGTCATCATACTGACGCTCCCTGATACGATCATAAAGAGAAGACCGAGAGACCACACAAGCCAATACTCGACTCTGCTCAGAAATATCTAATCTCACAAACTGGCTGGCTAAGTCCTGAACATCCAACGCCATTGGCCTCTCTGCTGCTGGTAGATATGCTAAGCTCCCCAAATTCTCTGCCCGGTGACTCAAAGCATCGGCCACCACATTGGCCTTCAAATGGTGGTACAAAATAGTGATATCATAATCCTTAAGTAGCTCCAACCACCTCCTTTGATGCAAATTAAGATCCTTCTTCTTGAACAGATGCTACAAACTCCGGTGATCGGTGTAAATCTCACAAGGAACACCACACAAATAATGCCGCCAAATCTTCAAGGCATGAACAATAGCTGTTAACTCAAGTTCGTGGACAGATAGTTCTTTTCATGAACCTTCAACTGTCTGGATGCGTAGGCAATCACCCTACCATCCTGCATCAACACCGCATCGAGACCAATCCACGATGCATCACAATATACAGTATAAGACCTCGAACCTGTAGGAAATACCAATACCGGGGCTGTAGTCAAAGTTGTCTCAAGCTTCTGAAAGCTCTCCTCACATTCCTCTGTCCACCTGAATGGAGCACCCTTCTGGGTCTGCCTGGTCATAGGTGCTGCAATAGATGAGAATCCCTCTACAAAGCGATGGTAATACCCCGCCAAACCAAGAAAACTCCGGATCTCTATAGCTGAGGTCGGTCTGGGCCAACTCTGCACCGCTTCAATCTTATTCGGATCCACCTGGATCCCATAACTCGATACTATATGTCTCAAGAATGCCACCGAGTCTAGCCTAAACTCATACTTTGAAAATTTTGCATATAACTTCTTTTCTCTCAAGGTCTAAAGTGCAGTCCTCAGGTGTTGCTCATGATCCTCCCGACTCCGGAAGTACACCATAATGTCGTCAATAAACACAATGACGAATGAGTCAAGATAAGGACGGAACACACTGTGCATCAAATGTATAAAAGTTGTTGGGGCATTGGTCAGCCCAAAAGACATAACAAGAAACTCATAGTGACCATATCTGGTCCTCAAAGCAGTCTTCGAGATATCTAGCTCCCGAATCTTCAACTGATGATAACCCGAACGTAAGTCAATCTTAGGAAATATTCTGGCACCCTGTAATTGATCAAATAAGTCATCAATACGAGGCAATGGATACATGTTCTTCACTGTGACTTTGTTCAACTGATGGTAATCAATACACATCCGCATAGAACCATCCTTCTTCTTCACAAATAAGACATGAGCACCGCAATGTAACATACTTCGCCGAATGAAGCCCTTATCAAGCAACTCCTGTAACTTCTCCTTCAACTCCTTCAATTCAAGAGGAGCCATACGATATAAAGGAATAGAGATGGGTTGAGTGCCCGACAATAATTCAATGCCAAAATCAATATATTTGTCGGGCGGCATGCCCGGAAGATTAGCTGGGAACACATCTGGAAAATCCCTCACTACTGGAACTGACTCAACTGTAGGTGTATCAATACTGACATCTCTCACATAAGCTAGATACGCGTCACACCCCTTCTTAACCATTCGTTGAGCTTTAAGAAATGAAATAACTTTGCTGGGAGTATACTCTAAGGTACCTCTCCACTCTAACCGCAGAAATCCTGGCATAGCCAGCATCACGGTCTTAGCGTGACAATCAAGAATATCATAATGGGAGACAACCAGTCCATGCCCAAAATAATATCAAAGTCCACCATCCTGAGCAATAATAAATCAGCTCTAGTCTTAAAACTAGTAAGAGCAATCAAACACGACCGATACATGCGGTCCATAACAAGAGAATCTCCCACTAGAGTAGACACGTAAATAGGGGAACTCAAAGAATCCCGAGATACGCCCAAATACGGGGCAAAATAAGAGGACACATAAGAATATGTAGAGCCTGGGTCAAATAATACCGACGCATCTCTATGATAGACCAAGACAATACCTGTAATGACAGAATAAGAAGTGACTGCCTCTGTACGAGTAGAAAGGGCATAATATCTGGCCTGACCTCCC
>AWOL01S0102171.1:3097-25148 GCA_000715115.1 Nicotiana otophora
GGGTCATCACATTCTCCACCTTTAAAACAACCGTTCATCCTCGAACGGACATAGAAAAGTACCTGGGCTGGTGAAAAGATATGGATATCTACTCCGCATATCTGACTCGGACTCCCAAGTAGCTGCCTCAACGGGCTGACCTCTCCACTGCACTCGAACTGAAGGATAACTCTTAGACCTTATCTATCGAACCTACCGGGCTAGAATAGCCAACGGCTCCTCCTCGTAAGTCAAATCCTTGTCCAACTGGACAGAGCTGAAATCTAACATATGGGACAGATCGCTGTCCGAGAGCTGAACTTCCAGAGCATGGACACATGGAATACCGGATGAACAACTACTAAACTAGGTGGCAATGCGAGCCTGTAAGCCACCTCGCACACTCTCTCCAAAATCTCAAAGGGCCTGATATACCTTGGGCTGAACTTGCCCTTCTTTCCGAATCTCATTACACCCTTCATGGGTGATACCCGAAGCAACACTCTCTTTCCGATCATGAATGCAACATCACAAACTCTACGGTCGGCATAACTCTTCTGTCTCGACTGAGCTGTGCGAAGTCGATCCTGAATAATCTTGACCTTATCCAAGGCATCCTGTACTAGATCTATAACCCAACAACCGAGCATCCCCTGACTCGAACCACCCAACTGGAGACCAACACCGCCTACCGTATAATGCCTCATAGGGAGCCATCTGAATGCTCGACTGGTAGCTATTGTTGTAGGCGAACTCTACAAGGGGCAAGAACTGATCCCAAAATCCTCCAAGATCTGAATAGTGCGCTCGGACTGTCGGTCCGTCTGAGGATGAAACGCTGTGCTCAACTCACACTGTACTACTCTCCAAAAGTGCGAGGTGAACTGCGTACCTCGATCAGAAAATGATGGACACAGGGACACCGTGGAGACGGACGATCTTGCAGATGTAAATATCTACCAACCATTCCAAAGAATAGGTAACTGCCACAGGAATGAAATGCGCTGACTTAGTCAGCCTGTCCACAATGACCCAAACTGCGTCGAACTTCCTCTGAGTCCGTGGGAGTCCAACAACAAAATCCATAGTGATATGCTCCCACTTCCACTCAAGAATCTCTATTTTTTGAAGCAAACCACGAGGTCTCTGATGCTCATACTTTACTTGCTGACAATTTAGACACCGAGTTACTTAAGCAACTATATCCTTCTTCATCCTCCTCCACCAATAATGTTGTCGCAAGTTCTGATACATCTTGGCGGCGCCCGGATGAATAGAATACCGGGAACTCCAAGCCTTCTCAAGAATCAACTCACGAAGTCCATCCACATTAGGCACACAAACACGACCCTACATCCTCAAACTTCCGTCATCGCCGACAGTAACCTGTTTGGCGCCATTGTGCTGCACTGTGTCCCTAAGGACAAACAAATGCGGGTTGTCATACTACTGATCTCTGATACGCCCAAACAAAGAAGATCGATCGATTGTATAAGCTAGAACATGGCTGGGCTCTAAAATATCCAACCTCGCAAACTGGTTGGCTAAAGTATGAACATCTGATGCAAGCGGCCACTCATCGACTGGAATGAACGCAAGGCTGCCCATACTCGCTGCCTTTCTACTCAATGCGTCGGCCACCACATTGGCCTTCTCGGGACAATACAAGATGGTGATATCATAGTCTTTTAACAGCTCAAACCACCTCCTCTGCCACAAATTGAGATCATTTTTCTTGAACAAATACTGAAGGCTCCGATGATCCGTGAAAACCTCACACGACACACCGTAAAGATAATGCCTTCAAATCTTCAGAGCATGAACAATGGCTGCCAAGTCTATATCATGGACAACGTAATTCTTCTCATGAAGCTTCAACTGTCGCGATGCATACGCAATCACCCTGCCCTCCTGCATCAATAATGCATCGAGCCCAACACGGGACGTATCACAATATATCGTATAAGATCCTGAACCTGTAGGCAACACCAACACCGACGCTGTAGTCAAAGCAGTCTTGAGCTTCTGAAAGCTCTCCTCATACTCGTCCGACCATTTAAACAGGGCAGCCTTCTGGGTCAACCTGGTCAACAAGGTTGCTATAGATGAAAACCCCTCCACAAATCGACGGTAATAGCCCGCCAAACCCAAGAAACTCCCGATCTCTACAGCTGAAGTGGGTCTAAGCCAGTTCTGAACTGCCTCAGTCTTCTTAGGATCTACTTGAATGCCCTCTGTTGATACAACGTGCCCCAAGAAAGCGACTGAATCCAACCAAAAGTCGCACTTTAAAAATTTAGCATACAACTGGCTGGCTCTCAGAGTCTGAAGTACAATCCTGAAATGCTACTCATGCTCCTCTCAATTGCGGGAGTAGATCAAGATAGCATCAATAAACACAATCAGAAAAGAGTCCAAATACGGCTTGAACACTCGGTTCATCAAATTCATGAATGCTGCTGGGGCATTTGTCAACCCAAAAGACATCACCAGAAACTCATAATGCCCGTAACGAGTCCGAAAAGGTGTCTTAGGGACATCAGATGCCCTAATCCTCAAATGATGGTAGCCAGATCTCAAATCAATCTTTGAAAACACCTTGGCACCCCGAAGCTGATCAAATAAATTGTCAATCATCAGCAATGGATACTTGTTCTTGATGGTGACTTTATTCAACTGCAGATAATTTATGCACATCCTTATCGATCTATCCTTCTTCTTCACAAACAACACAGGTGCACCCCATGACGAGACACTAGGTCTAATGAAGCCCTTATCAAGAAAATCTTGCAATTGTTCGTTCAATTCTTTCAAACCTGGTGGGGCCATACGGTATGGCGGGATGGAAATGGGGTAAGTGCCCGGAGCCAAATCAATACAGAAATTAATATACTTTTCGGATGGCATCCTCGGCAGGTCTGCAAGAAACACCTCTAGAAACTCACGAACAACGGTAGTGAATCCATGGAACGAACCTCCGCACTAGAATCGCGGACATAAGCCAAATAAGCTAGACACCCCTTCTCGACCATACGCTGAGCCTTCATATAAGAGATAACCCTGTTGGTAGAATGGCCAGGAGTCCCTCTACACTCTAATCAAGGAAACACTGGCAAGGCTGAGGTCACCCTCTTGGCGTGATAATCTAATATAGCGTGATAAGGTGACAGCCAATCCATACCCAAAATGACATCGAAATCAACCATATCGAGAAGTAGAAGGTCTACACTAGTCTTAAGACTCCCAATGGTGACTACACATAAACGATAAACACGATCTACAACAATAACATCTCCCACAGGTGTGGACACATATACAGGAGCACTCAAAGAATCACGAGGCACAACCAAATATGAAGCAAAATAGGATAACACGTAAGAATAAGTAGAACCCGGATCAAATAGAACTGAAGCATCTCTACTTCAAACTGAAACAGTACATGTGATAATAGCGTCAGATGACTCAGCCTCACGCCTGGCTGGAAAAACATAACACCTAGGTTGGGCCCCATCACCCTGAACTACATCCCTGGGACGGCCTCTAGCTGGCTGGCCTCCACCTCTAACAGTCTGGCCTCTACCTATGGCTGCCTGAGCCCTGCCTCTAGCTGGCTGAGTAGGAGGTGCTGCACCTGGTGTCGGAACCATGGCACGAGAACCTTGATGTTGTGAGCTACCCGATGCCCGAGGGAAAAATCTAGCAATGTGCCTAGGATCACCACAAGTATAACAGGACCTCAGCTGTTGTGACTCCTGACCCTGAAACTGACCCGGTCGACCTGAGTAACCACCTTGAAAACTCTGGAGCGGAGGTGCACTAATAAGAGCTAGTGGTGCACTGTATGCTAGCTGGTCGGAATAAGGCATATGAGGGCCACAACAACCTGAGGCACCATGGGATACCGAGAGTGCTGAATGAAACGGCCTGGGAGGATGGCCTCTACTAAAATTACCCTAGCCTCCAGATAAGGCACCGCTGAACCCCCCCGGAATGATGTTGGCTCTTGTTAGACCCCTAACCTCCCTGAGCAAGAACCATATAGACTCGTCTGGCGATATTGGCAGCCGCCTAAAAGGAAATCTCACTCCCATGCTCCTTAGCCATCTGCAATCTGATAGGCTGAGCAACTCCGTCAATAAACCTCCTCACCCTCTCTCTCTTTCTCGGTAGGAAGCAGAAGAAGAGCATGACGGGCCAAATCCACAAAATGCGTCTCATACTGAGTAACAGTCATACTGCCCTACTAGAGACACTCGAACTGACAACGGTTCTCCTCTCTCAGTATGATAGGGAGAAACGTCTCTAGAAAGAGCTGAGAGAACTGGTCCAAAGTAAGAGCAGGAGACCCCGCTGGTCTGGTCAACAAATAATCTCTCCACCATTTCTTGGCGGTACCAGTCATCTGAAATACAACAAAATCAACACCATTGGTCTCCACTATACCCATGTTCCATAGCACCTTATGATAGCTGTCAAGATACTCATGGGATCCTCCAAAGGAACACTACTAAAGTGAATTGGGAAGAGCTTGGTAAACCTGTCCAATCTCCATAAAGCCTCAGAAGACATAACTGACCCATCACCGGTCTGTGCCGCAACAACCAGCTGAACTACTCTGACTGGATGAGCGGCTAGAGTCTGATACTGGCAAGCCACCTGGTCCGGAGTATGAGTGGCAGGAGTCTAGTCTCCTCCTCCAGCCTGAGAGACGGATGGTGCAATGGGAAATGCGCTAGTGTAGGCCACACTCATAAGGCCCACCAAACGAACCAAAGCGTCCTGAAGCACTAGGGTGGCAATGAACCCCTCCGGAACCTGAGCTCGTCTGATAGGCATAGCCTGGGCTGGAACCTTTACATCAAACTTGTTACACCCCATGTTTTCTTACGTAAAAGTACACCATAAGTAAATTGATGAAAGCTCAGAAATGAGATATTACATCCCGTATTTTCGTATGTTAAAGTTTCATCGTAAGTTAATCGACGTAAGTTCAGGAATGAGATTATTTTGAGATTATAAGCATTATGTAACTTCGAACAAGTGATGAGTAAATTCGTGAAGGTGAGAGGGTAAGCAAATCAAAGAAAATGCATATTGTCAAAGTTTGTCAATTTGGGATAAAATATGGTCTGAGCTATAATACACGACATTTATGGACTACTGCCATACAAGGTACTACATGACCATAATAGTAAAGTGTATAAGGTGCGTTAAAAGTAAGTAGTATTTTATGTAATTTGAGGTAATTCCTAATTATGAGGATAATTGAATAATTATTGGTTAATGGGGGATAAACAAATTAATTAAGGAATTAAGATCCTTGGATAAGTATTAACCTCCCAGATGTGGCAGACTAGAGCAAAGTTAAAAATGACTCTTAAATTCACACAAAATGTGGCAAACACTTGGAGGAGTGTTTGGCCAACTAAGCCACTAAGTGGGGCGCACTCCCAAGGGATAAGAGAACCTTTTTAATTCATTTTAAATCTCTACACACCAAAGAATGTTTCAGCAAAAATCTTATGAGACTTTGGTCCCTACTTGCTTTGGTTTTCCAATGGCTTCAACGTGAAAGGCTCTCTAAATTCATAAAAATGAAAAGTCTTATGACTACAAAGTGCGGATGAGGCTTCAGCAAATTCGTACAAGATCCTATTATGCGTGAGATGCAATTCTATGTAAGCACAACACAATTTGTTCAAGAACATCATATGGATTGTTTCCTACTTTGATCCGTCGTTACACGTTTTTGCAAAAGACATGTGTTAGAGGGTTCGTCAAGAGGATCGGTCCATGTATGTTAAGGATATCTCTTCTTTCTTTTGTCATGATCCATACGATACAAATGAAATGAGTAAACGCACAATTTTCATAAATGATTGTATTCATAGAAGTACTAGGGGTATCTATATTCTTAGTTCCCCATGTGAATTATTATTATATCTTTTATTCATGGGTCTCAGAAAAATATGTATTTGATAAAGTTTATCTGAAAGGCATAATGGTTTTATGACATTCCGAGAAATTTTATTAACGTATTTCTTATTTATTTCATGCATTTATACATGTACACACTGACCCATGACCAAATAGCGTTATATATGCATATATTATGTGTATATGGGATATGGGAAAAGGTTATGGCGTTATATACGCACCACCACCTGATCAGCTGGAATACGTTCATGATTTTGCCCACAGTGGCCGAGATGATATGATGGCATGCCCTTAGAGGCTTGATGATGTTATGAACGCATATACATATGCATGGTATGACATTTCTACGCATATGCATGACATTATAAGTATTAATGATTCACATAGTTATTCAGACATACATGTCGAGTCTTTTACTCCATGTTTCTCTCATGTCTATTATTTACTGATTTTTATTTCCTTACATACTCGGTAAATTACTTGTACTGATGTCCCTTTTGCCTGGGGACACTGCATTTCATGCCCGCAGGTCCCGATAGACAGGATGAGAGCCCTCCAAGTAGGCTATCAACTCAGCGAAAGGTGTTAGTGCGCTCCATTTTCTCCAGAGTTGCTTATTTGGTCAGTATGATTAGGACATATATTGATTAGTATGGCGAGGCCATGTCGCGACCTTTGTTACATTTATGTACTCTTAGAGGCTTGTAAACATATGTCGTGTACGGGAAAGATTGTATGGCCATGTCGGCCTATGTTCAGTGTACGAGTGTCATTTTGGTCTTATAGGCCCTATGTCACACGTATAAGTTTTTATATCAGATTGGGTCATCTTATATTAAGTATTCCCTTATGTTTATTCTCGATAACGCCTAACGGCCCATTTGGCCCATTTTCCAATGACAATAAGATAAGAACGATATGTAACATTGGTACTCGGTCAAGTAAGGTACCGGGTGCCCGTCGCGGCCTATCGGTTTTGTCACGCACCAAACTCGGGGAGCGCGACCGGCGCTCAACTGACAGAACGCAGCCGAGCAAGCCTGTTAGATTTTCTTCTACCCAAACTCATCCATGAATAAAGAGGATATGTACTCCATTAATCAAACACTGAAAAGATTTTATTAACAACTTTCTTTTCGTTCCCATTAGCATCTTCATTCATAATTTTTAAAATATTACAAGTTTATAGAATTAATGAAAAATATTATTTCCAAATACCAGCATTTCTAGCTCAATTCCCAATATCAACCACAACCCACAACCTGTCAACGGAGCCTCTAAGTACAATAGAAGAGTAATATGAAAATGCCGGCAACAAGGCCCCGGCTATACCTCAAAACACAGTACATGAGATACAAAAGATACATGACCCCGAAATGAAGTGGGGATCACCAAATTAGCTGAAAAGAGTGTACTGCTATCACTGATCAATGCCACTTGTTGTAGAACCACTTGCATCCATTAATGATTCAGCGCCCACGGCAAAAGGGACGTTAGTACTATCGAATATCACTAGTATGTATAGCTAAAAGTCCTCTTCCAAAATTGAATACCCATATAAGAAAAGGAAACACATAAAAACACCAAGTCGCCATCAACAATATCAAACTCTTCAGTCAAAAATATAATAATTTTCAAAATACAAACTTCATATACAATTATTGGTTGGGAAATCATTAGCACCGATATACCACTGTCTTTGTTAGCACGGAGTCCGATCACGCCTGACCGTCTATGCCATCTCCCCACGAACAATGTGGTTTGACATGTGATGCGAAAGAAAGTTGTTACCAATAGTAGTACCACCATATGCACAATATGGTGTCTGATCTCCACCCGATCAGCTAGGCCGCCTTCCCATATATGTCGTGTGGGTTGACTTTTTCAATCCACAAAGGTTCTAATTTCATCCCAATTAAGGGGAATAATATCACAATTTTCCAAAGGTTCCAATTTCATCCCAAATAAGGGGAATAATCCCAATGCACCCCTACACCGGCACGTGTAGTTTCAGGTGTGGGCCTTATGACCCACCCTTCCTTGGTTTTGCTAATGATGCTCCCAAAAACATTTTTGATTTGATTTGCACACAAAGATAACATAAATACAATTGTACTCACCTCAACATCTTTCACATTGTATAAATTCTCATTAGTATTTCCAGTCATTCACAACGACAATATTTCCTTGGCTTATTTGGCCATTCACAAGATTCTTTATTCCTGGCACGATGGCCGTATTTCATATTCCACACTTTTACCTCTTTCAATATCAAAGACCACCACCAAATATCAACATATAGAATATTTCAGAAATCATATACTTCAAATCCATTTGAAATGAGAACTTCAAACACAAATGGTTTCCTCCCAAAGAATGAGGCATACCAACCAATAATAGAAATACACATGAAAAATCATAAACAATCAATACACCATTTATTCTTGCAATACTCTTCCCCAAACATGACAATGTACAATTTTAACACATGAGTATATAGAACTCAAATCACACTGGATATATTTATAAAGCAAGCATTAGTTAAAGCAGCCACTAATGGGCATGAATTGAGTACAAAAGCTCTTAGGAAAATTCTATTTTCCAAATCACTTTTAAAACAGTTGAGTCGAGGCTCATTTCACATTCTTTATCGCATTCTCTCAAATCCTTTGCACTACTAGCCACAATCATAACTTAAATTCTTAGCACGTTGGACACACAATATATTCCCAATTCATTTTTTTTGTTTCCGACCACATTTATATGTTATCAATAGTAAGGAATTTCTAATCAAGACTTTAGGTACACATATGAGCAATTAAGAGTCTTAAGAATATTGAGATTGTCTCACACGATTTAGCATACTAGCTTTCATTTGAAATAAGATTCACAGCCAAAATATTTTAATAAGCAACCCATATTTTGAAACTCATAGGAACATTATGAAATTCGATTCTAAGAGATAAAGTTTAGCCGACATACCTTGATGGAGCTCTTTAGCGATATTAAAACCACCAAGTACTCTTACAACTTCAATCTACATCAACATAATTTAATTGGACCAATATTAGTAAATATTTCCAGGTTTTTGGTCATTTGGCATTTTATCAAATACCTAGAGTGCATAGCATTCAACTACATCTAGTAATGGTGTTTCTTCCTCCAACAATACCTCCTTACCACCAACAAGAGATACTACAACATCCTTTGTCCAATAACTACCTTCTTAGCACCATTATAATCATCAATGAACTCACATCTATCAAATTCTACTGATTAACTCATTACAAAATCTCTATCACACTCAATAATCTAGTTTAAGTATTTATGGCTTCCAATCACCATCTCATAAGTACTAGTACTTATTCCTTGTTCATTTATTCACTAATAATCCATGCATGTAGATTTATGGGTGAAAGATTACCTCTTGTAGACCAAATCTTGAAAGTCAACTTTTGGGGTGTTCTTGAGATTTTGAGGAAATCCTATGGATTCCAAAACAAAACCTTGTTGTAAATAGTAATTGAGAAGTGAAATCATCCTAACAACACACTTAAAAATTCACCTTAGGTGTGTATAGGAAGCCTTGCCCGGATGGGTGGTGGAGAGAAAGCCCTAGTCTTGAAGAAATGACTTAGTCCCTCTCTCTACCCGACCTTAGAATTATTTAATGAGCTCCTACGTGCGCTGTCACGCACCTGGGCAAGTGGCCGCGCATCTGGCCGCGCACCTGAGGCAAGAATTCTCAAATATGCTCGGTCGCGCATCTGGGCGCGCATATGACACGGGTCCAGTAAAATGGCCATAACATTCTCTATACATATCCAAATGACGAGCGATTTGATGCGTTGGAAATTAGACTCAAAGGGCTTTAATTTTATAGGTATATAACTACCTAAGTCATTACATTGAGGGAGTTATATTCATTTGAAGTCAAGTCTTGTGACAATTGAAGTATCCTTTCCACTTAATGTGTCCAACTTGTTCCACACAAGTTCTTTCCATTCCCAAAACTCCTTAGTATGTTCCAACACACCTTAAACATACATTATCAGTTCATAATGATGTGGCTCTATATCATAGATCTCCTTTAATACTTAAATACATTATTCCCAAATACCGTTGGCGCACTTTGGAATCTTAAATTATTAGAAAATCTTTACGGAGCCTTACTGGTTTGGGTCAAGACAAAAGTGGTATCAGAGCAGTTTCGTCCTAGGGAATCTACAAGCTGTATCTAGTAGAGTCTTGTTTATAGGTGTGTTGTGCACCACACTTATAAGCCGGAGGCTACAGGGCATTTAGGACTGTCACTCATTCTTCTTACTCTAGATCGTGTGATAGAGCTTAGTTATAAGAACTCAGTTTCCTAAACTCTATCTTATTCATAATACGATGATGCCTACTGCCAGAAAGACGGTTGGTAAGAGATATAGTTGTGGAATACTTGATTCACAGGAACTCGATTTTGCATCATGCTTCTGATGAGTAGATGTGAGGTCTTCAGCAGAACATGTGTGTACCAAGACGTGTAAGCTTCTTGATAGGGAGCCCTAAGGCAAGAATATCTATCCGCCCATATGGTGAAAATAAATGAGAGATTCAGAAGGTAGATACAAGTTTTAACAAGTAAAAAAAAAGGGCACGAGCTACCCAGCTAAGGAAGATTATTGCAGAGGAATATAAGCCTTTTGAGTTACCTTCAGCAATAACAGATGTATGTACAATCGGCCACACCCTTCTTAGATATGCCCTATAGGAGCTAATAGATATGGTTTAAGAGAAGGACGGAATGTCAGGATCCGACTGGGGTTAGAATAACCCAAAATGGTGGATGGATTGCTTGTGTTAGTTGACATTTCCAAAGGATAGTGCAAATGTGCTAATAGATCTTCTTGTGAGACACCTAGATGATGCACTCTAAAATAGTACAACTATATGAGTACTATAAAGATAGGCACTGGAAGCTTTGAAGGGATAAATATTACCTTAGTATGTCTCCCGTCCCTAGTAGAGAAAGAATGTTAGGCAACCCGAAGAGCCAGTAGATGGAGAAAGGGGAGCTAAAAGGAAAAGAATATCATGTTCGAGTTTTCAAAATAAAGTGTAGACATAAATGTTAGCGGGAAATAAGAAGAGAGTTAATGAAGCATTATGAGTAAGATGTGATACATGGATGACAACGGTAGATCAAAAAGATGACAGTATTACACAGAGTTTATAGTCAAGTGAAGGAAAAGACGAGAGGTGACAGGCCTTGAGACAACAAAAGAGTATAGCCCATAAAGTCATATCCTCATTTCGAGAAATAAGTCATGACTCCAACACGATTACCAGAAGGAAAAGTTAGACCCCAGAATAATAGAAATTAGTATGGGCTGGTAAACAAGATAAACTAAACATGAATTAGGGACTGAGTGATTTGATAATGGTCGACATCATGAGAATTTTAGATTTTGTTCCGACGATAATAAAATGGACAACAGAAGAAGATTCATGAGAAATTCAGAGAATGGTCATTCGGGAAGACGCTTCCCTAAAGCAAGCAATGGTTAAGCTTAAGGGACTCTATGTTCCAGTTATACTAAGTGTCACCCTCACGAGTAAGGAATTTTGTTATCCTTGGTACAAAAGGATTACCGCAAGGCGAGTAAGGGTCATCGATGATGTGAAAAGACGCCAAAGATGAATAGGTAAAACATCTATAGGTAGATCGTCGTAGCTCCAACTCTTAGTACTCCCCTAGGGGGGGGATATGAAGTGATGTGGCATGAAGTTAGAATTAAATAGTTCTAGTAATTATGGAATGGTAAAGGAAGAATGAGATAAAAATGAAAAAGGAATGATCGTGCACTTACCCAAATCCTACAGATATGCTACGATTCCAGAATATTATTTAAGCACGATGTCAAGGACATGAAGTAAGTGTTTCTGCCCGAGATGTTATTGATAAGTAAGAAGCTAGTGCGAGATGTAAGTTAAGACAAAGGAAATAGCCCAAGAAAGATTACGTGGAATGTTGATATGAGAATGGGCCAACGAATAGTTAGCAGTTGATTCAGGAAGAGCCTAGTTATGGCTAGACAAGAGGATACAGACAAATCAACAGATCGTGCAAGATAAACATAGTGAACCCCAACACGGGGAATTTAATCTCGCAGGTATGACATTGTGATACTTGAGAAATATTCAAATAGGAGTTGGTATAGTAAAGGTACCATATGAGTTTTACGGAAATAAAAGAGAGTCCCACTGGGAAGACAGTCAAAATATCAGTTCAGAAGCAACCCTACAAGCACAATGACGAGGAGGTAAGTAACTACGGATAATTATAGGCAAGGAAGGACATCAAAACTTCCGTCGAGTATTCGATGTAATAAGCTCGTATTTTTACAAGAGTTAGAGGGTCCTTAAATACTATAATGAAAGACTAGATGAGGAAATAAGGAAGAAGGCTTCAACCTAAGCACAGTGACCTAAAGAGGAAATGGTCTTGTAACAACAATCTCACAACAACATTACATGCACTCTATAAGAAAGTGGCACCTATCGTGGCTAATGAGCGGGATGCGTGGGAACTAAGATGAGCTACGTATGCACGCAACAACGGGGCAGAAAGACCAGGAAAAGTGATTGCTTACGTTTAAAGAATGCTGAGAAGGAACGAAAGGAATTATTCAAACAATGATCCAGAGTTAGTTACATTATGAATGCACTTAAGATTTCGGAGTATTATCCATGCAGCATATATGTTGACAATCATACAGCCATAGAAGACTCTGGTATAAGTTAAAAGAAAGAATTAAGTCCATGTCATAGACAAAGGATTGAATCATTAGAAGATTGTATCATGAATATTCCATAGCGCCCATGAAAGGCTAAAGTAATACCAGGAGCCATAAATCGGAAGATAGCTTAAGTCTACATAAAGGTTGATCATAAGGAAGAGGAAACTAAAGAGTTACATTAACTGAGTAAATCAGGAGTCTGTTTATTGGACCCAAAACATTATAGACATTATGATTGAGAACATTGCAGAATCACTCTTAATATCAGAGGTACAAGAGACATAGTACAACAACCATATTCTATAACGGCTCTACGAGAAAGCCAATTAGAAGAGTGTCAGCCTCATAAGAAGTCAGTATGAAGCTTCCACCGGATTATGTATGCACCAAAAGTGCAAGTGTTATAATAGTGCTTCAAGTTGTGGATGTGAATTATACCTATATGGAAGGGAGGTCATGAAAGAGATAGAAGATATGATGCGATATTTTAAGGTAAGTACGGTAAAGGTGAACAACATATGAGTTACTCAAATACAGAAGGTTGTGAACAGTTCATACTTCGGATAGAAGGCTAGAAGCGCGGGGATTCAGTATCCAGGAATGATAGCGGCATCATCAGTGGCATGTCTTCAAGCCTATAGTTTTTAGGTATCGAGAAGCCCGATTAAGAGAGGAAAGAAGAGTTCGAGATGATGTGATGTCTCACTTGATGTTCCAGAATGACATAAGGAAATCTATGGTGCAAGCAAGTTGAAGGAAGGTGGAAAATAATATAAATAGATATGTAGGTCACAAGCTAAAGTATGATAATGCGACAAGGTTTTTGGAAAACAAGAGTACGGATACGAAAGGGCGAGTAAGAAGGTGACAAGAATGGATAAGTCCTCAGGATTAAGCCCATGAAAACAAGAAGAGCTGATGATTTCTCTAAGTTATACAAAGCTCAGTATAGCCTGAATGAACTCAAAGGAGGCTAAGGCTAATAGCATTTAGCAGGGGTGGAATGCTGCCCTGGTAATAGAATGATGGTGTAATTGTGATAGATAAAGGATGACATTTGGGTAATGATTTCTTGAATTGTACAGGATTAAAATACCCACGTAAGGTAAATCACATTGGGATGCTATGAAATATGATTATGGAATTATAGTATTGTATCGCCCCCAGGTGGATCAGAAAAATCACTTCAAATGTTCCACGATGCAACGTGAGCCCTAGTGATTACGTAAAAGGTTTCAAATTATCAGTGGTAGATTGTAGATCACTATTGAGGTGAATCAATAATGGATGGATAATCGGGTCTATGAAATAACACATAACAATAGTCGTAAGTTCGACAAAGTATCGAGTGAAGAACTTCAGTATACCTATAGATGCCAATAGGGACATCTTGTCAAGTTCTGTATATGTTCCCAAAGTGAGGCCTAGAGATTGGCTAAAAGCTAGGGAAAAAGGAGAGAAGTGTTGCATAGGCACACTTACAAGGTCAAGAGTCGTACATACTACATGATAAAAGGTAGCAACAGTTACGATATTGGAAGGATTCCGACCACAAGTCATGGTGTGAGAAAGAGGCCTAAAGGGGGACGGGGGAATGCCCTGACCACAGTTGCCTAGATGACAAGGAGAGTAGTAAAGTATTCGCAAGAGCTATAGGTTATGATAATGATAAGTACATTAGTCAACATTCAAGGACGAATGTTCCAAGGGGGGAATGATGTTATACCCCATATTTTCGTACATAAAAGTACGCCATAAGTAAATTGATGAAAGCTTGTAAATGAGATATTACATCCCGCATTTTCATATATTAAAGTTTCATCGTAAGTTAATCGACGTAAGTTCGGGAATGAGATTATTTTGAGATTATAAGCATTATGCTACTTCGAACAACTGATGAGTAAATTTGTGAAGGTGATAGGGTAAGAAAATCAAAGAAAATGAATTTTGTCAAAGTTTGTCAATTTGGGATAAATTATGGTCCGAGCTATAATACCCGGCATTTATGGACTAGTGCCATACAAGGTATCACATGACCATGATAGTAAGGTGTGTCAAAAGTAAGTAGTATTTTAAGTAATTTGAGGTAATTTCTAATTATGTAGATAATTGGATAATTATTGGTTAATGGAGGATTAACAAATTAATTAAGGAATTAAGATCCTTGGATAAGGATTAACCTCCAAAACGTGGCAGCCAAGAGCAAAGTTAAAAATGACTCTTACATTCACATAAAAGGTGGCAAAAACTCAGAGGAGTCTTTGGCCAACTAAGCCACTAAGTGGGGCCCACTCCCAATTGATAAGAGAACCTTTTTAATTCATTTTAAATCTCTATATACCAAAGAATGTTTCAGGAAAATCCTTAAAAGACTTTGGTCCCTACTTTCTTTGGTTTTCCAATGGCTTCAAACGTGAAAGGCTCTCTAAATTCATAAAAATGAAAAGGCTATGACTACAAAGTGCAGATGCAGCTTCAACAAATTTGTACAAGATCCTATTATGCGTGAGATGCAATTCTATGTAAGCATGATACAATTTTCTCAAAAACATCATGCAGATTGTTTCCAATTTCGATCCGCCATTACGTGTTTGTGCAAAAGACATGTGTTAGAGGGATCGTCAAGAGGATCGGTCCAGGAATGTTAAGGCCAGCCCTTCTATCTTTTGGCATGATCCATACGATACAAACGAAATGAGTAAATGCACAATTTTCATAAATGACTCTATTCATAGAAGTACTAGGGGTGTCTATATTCTTGATTCTCCATGTGAATTATTATTATTATATCTTTTGGTCATGGGTCTCGGAAAAATACGTATTTGATAAAGTTTATCCGAAAGGCATATTGATTTTATGACATTCCGAGAAATCTTATTAACGTATTTCTTATGTATTTCATGCATTTATACATGTACATTGACCCATGACCATATGGTGTTATGTACGCATATATTATATGTATATGGGATATCGGAAAAGGTTATGGCGTTATATATGCACCACCAGCTGATCAGCTGGTATACGTTGATGATTTTGCCCACAGTGGACGAGATGATATAATGGGATGCCCTCAGAGGCTTGATGATGTTATGAATGCATATACCTATGCATGGTATGACATTTCTATGCATATGCATGACATTATAAGTATTAATTATTCACAGAGTTATTCAGACATACATGTCGAGTCTTTTACTCCATGTTTCTCTCATGTCTATTATTTACTGATTTTTATTTCCTTACATACTCGGTACATTACTTGTACTAACATCCCTTTTGCTTGGGGATGCTGCGTTTCATGCCCGCAGGTCCCGATAAACAGGATGAGAGTCCTCCAAGTAGGCTATCAGCTTAGCGAAAGGTGTTGGTGCGCTCCATTTGTTCCAGAGTTGCTTATTTGGTCAGTATGATTAGGACATGTATTGATTAGTATGGCGAGGCCTTGTCCCGAACTTTATGACATTTATGTAATCTTAGAGGCTTGTAGATATATGTCGTGTACGTGAATGATTGTATGGCCTTGTCGGCCTATGTTTAGTGTACGAGTGATCATTTTGGTCTTATAGGCCCTATGTCACACGTATAAGTTTTTATATCAGATTGGGTCGTCTTATATTGAGTATTCCCTTATGTTTATTCCGGTTAACCCATGATAGCTCGTTTGTCAATGATAGTACGATAAGAATGATATGTAATGTTGGTACTCGGTTGAGTAAGGTACCGGGTGCCCGTCGCGGCACAACTCTACCTGATACTCCACCGTTGGTGCTGCTGCTCGGGCTCTGGGCTGAGCCCTTCCCCTTCCCCTGCCCCTGCCTCGGCCTCTGGCACGGCCTAGGCCTCGACCTCTGCCCCTCATAGGAGCTACCACTGGAGGCTCTGGCTGCTGCTCGGCTGAAGATGCGGTACGTGTTCTCGCCATCTGCGAGAGAATAAGAGTAGAAGAGTTCAATTAGCATTGAGAGAACGAAATCGCACGACAGAGAAGAATAGAAGTGAAATTTGTTCCTAAACTTCATAGCTTATGGGAGATAAGTACAGACATCTCCATACCGATCCTCCAGACTTTACTAAGCCTGCTCATGAATTGTGAGACCTAGGCAGCCTAGTGCTCAGATACCAATATGTCACGACCCGAAATACCCAACGTCGGGACCGTGATGGCGCCTAACATTCCACTTTCTAGGCAAGCTGACATTAGAGAATTATTAAGCCAATCCTTATTCAATTCAGTAAGTAACAGCAAATAAGTTAAAATGGAATACAGCGAGTGCAGAATAATATAAAAACTTCATTAATTACTACTACCGGGATTTGGAGTCATAACCCACGAGCTACTATGAATTACTACAAACAAAGTTTGAAAAGGAAAAATACAATGTTTTGAAGTAAGGAAACAGTAAATGATAAAACTAGGAATAGACTCCAGGGTCTGCGGACGCCAGCAGATCTACCTTGGGTCTCCTGACAGCAAATCCAAGCTGCTAAACCTCACGATCAGCTAGGACCGGTACCAGAATCTGCACAAGAAGTGCAGAGTACAGTATCAGTACAACCAACCCCATGTACTGGTAAGTGTCGAGCCTAACTCGACGAAGTAGTGACGAGGCTATGATAAGACACCCACATAATAAACCTGTGCAGATAACAGTATATGTACAAGAAAACAACAATAATTGCTAAACATGTACTACTGGGAGGGGGACATGCTAAAGGGGCACAGAATATAGGAGATACAACAAAAATGATAACCAGAACAGTCAACGTGAATTTAACCAGTGGAAATAACTAAACACACTAAAGAACATTGCACGTCATCACCCTTCGTGCATTAACTCTCATAACGTGGCACGGCATCACCCTTCATGCATTAACACTCATAATATGGCACAGCATCACCCTTCATGCATTAAAACTCACAATATGGCAAGACATCACCCTTCGTGCATTAACACTCACAATATGGCACGACAACACCCTTCGTGCATTAACACTCACAATATGGCACGGCATCACCCTTTGTGCATTAACACTCTCCCTTACCACATATCAATGAACAAGTAATAGCAGGGAGATAGAATCAACAAGAACAAGCCTTACTTCAACAATGGTTCCACAATACAAACCTCAACTTTGGAATCAATACTCAATTATCACAAAACCCGTAAACACGATAAGTACGATCAATTTAGTAAGTAACTAGTCTAAGCATGGATAACAAGATCAAGGAAGCAAGAAAGTACAAGGAACAAGTTCCACCCGTATGCTTTAACCCGACAACAACATATAAGTACTCATCACTTCACATATACGTTGTACCCAACATCTAAACATGTAGCAAATAGACAAACAATTCCTAATCCCTCAAGTCAGGGTTAACCACGATACTTACCTCGCTCCAAAGGTCCACTCAAAGCTCAATCACAACTTTGCCTCTCAAACCAGCCTCCGAACCAATAGACTCTAGTAATTTACCAACCAAACGATTCAAATTAAGCCTTAGGAACTACCCACGATTGCAAAGGATTCAATTTAGATCATTATTGAAAAAGTCAACTTTCGGGCCCGCTTGGTCCAATCCTAAAGTTCGGACCAAAACCCGATTACCCATTCACCCCCAAGCCCAGTTATGTAATTTGTTTTGGAATCCGACCTCAATTTGAGGTCTAAATCCCCAAATTACCAAATCCCTAATTTCTACCCCAAAACCCCCCAATTTCACCATGAAAATCTTAGAATTTAGGTTGAAATCTTAGGAAAAGTAGTGAAAGATTGAAAGGAAATAGGTTAGAATCACTTACCAACGATTTGGGGGAGAATACGTCATGGAGAAATCGCCTCTAAGGTTTTAGGTTTTGAAAATTTGAGAAACGAACCAAACCTCCCGTCCAGAGTCATTTTGATCAGTTGCAGGTGTCGAATTTGTGACATGGGGTTCGCAAATGCGAGCCTCGCAAATGCGAAGGTTTCCACATTCCTGCTATCATCTCAAATGCGAAGAAAATCTCTCAAATGCGAGCCTAACCACTTCTGCAATTGCGACCCAACTATCGCATTTGCGATCCCTCCCTTCCCTAGTTCTACTTCGCAATTGCGAAGGGTTGTTCACAAATGCGAAAGTCATGAGGCCGAGCTATTCTTCGCAAATGCGAGAAATAGCTCGCAAATGCGAAACCTGCAGAGGTCGCAAAAGCGATGCCTGATCTCGCATTTGCGAGATCAGAGGCCTACACAATAAACTGAAACACCAGCAATGCTCTAAAGCAAATTTTTACTCTGTAGCATATCCAAAACTCACCCGAGCCCTCAAGGCTCTAAACCAAAAGTGCACAAAAGTCTAAAAACATCATACGAACTTGCTCGCGCGATCAAATCGCTAAAATAATACCTAGAACTACGAATCGAACACCAAATCAAATGGAATTTTTCAAGAAAAAATTAAAACTTCTATTTTCACAACCGAACATCCGAATCACGTCAAATCAACTCTGTTTCTCACCAAATTCGACAGACAAGTCATAAATATTATAATGGACCTGTACCGAGCTCCAGAACCAAAATACGGATCAGGTATCAACAAAAGTAAACATCAGTAAATTCTTAAAATCATTAAACTTTCAAACTTTTAATATTTTATCAAAATTCCATATCTCGAGCTAGGGAACTTAGAATTCGATTTCGGGCATACGCCCAGGTCCCAAATTACGATACGGACCTCCCGGGACTGTCAAAACACAAATTCGGGGCCGTTTACTCAAAACGTTAACCAAAGTCAACTCAAATGGTTTTCAAAGCAAAATTTTATATTTTCACAGTTTTTAACATAAAAGCTTTCCGAAAATACGCCCGGACTGCGCACGCAACTTGAGGAGGGTAAAAATGAAATTTGTAAGGCTACGGATCACAAAATTAGGTTTTAAAACATAAGATGACCTATCGGATCATCACACACCTATCCCGACTATCAATAATTTCACGAGTTCAAATATATGATTAGATTCCAAAATCGAGTCCAAATCAATCCTCAAATCCTTAAAATACACCCTCTTAAGTTGTATACAGAAGGCTCAAATTTTCCTTTAAAATTCTATATTTTAGGTGTAGAATTCCATGGGAAATCAAAATATATCAACGAATGGGTAATAATCTCTAACGTAGTAGTGAAATGCCTTTTCAAAATCTCCTCATCTGGAAGTTTAGGGCTCAAAATATGAACGAATTGGTAAGAACCCAAAATTCCAAACTTAAGTGGTCTACCCAACACTACTCATCGCGGTCGCAACTGTCCCCTCACGATTGCGAAGGCCAAACCAGCTACCAATTCCAGTTCCAACTACTCTTCGTGAACTCAAAGCCCACCACGCAAACAAGACGACCAACTCCGCCAAGCCTACAAGAATGCGAGACTCCTTCCACGAATGTGGAGGCCAAACCTCCTCCTTACTCCACTCCTTCGGGAATGCGATTATCTATGTTACGACCTAATTCCCATTATAGGCCATGATGGCACCCAAATATCGCCATTAGGCAAGTTAACGGTGAATTATTCATTCAATTACTCATTTTATTTATTTTAAAGTCATGAATTTTATTTAATCAGGTAAGTAAGAGTAAATGATTACACTGAAATAAAGCTTAAAATAAAACATATGAGTGAAGTGTTGAAGTTAATAAACAAAAACCATAAATATCTACTAGCGGTTCCCAAAATCCGGAGTCACAACTGCACGGGTAATCTAGTAGAATATATAAAACCTCCTACAACTACTGTCTGAAGTAAGATAGACAAAAAATTAAATACAACCAGGAGGAGACTTCGGGTGGTGCGGAACGGAGCATAGGAAGCAGCTCACCACTAGGTCTTCGGATAACGGGGATGAGCGCCAGGCTGGCCACTAGATGTACCTTCCTCAGATCATGCACGATTAGTGCGGAAGTATAGCTTGAGTTCGTAAACAATGTGTACCCAGTAAGTATCTAGTCTAACTTCGAAGAAGTAGTGACAAGGGGTCAACATTGACACTTAATATATATTAATAAATAGAGTGCATGAATTATAAATAGGCATGAAATACAATAGTAACAATGGAATAAGAAATGATAAATAAGGATTCTTTAACATAATATCAATTTAAAACCTCCAAGTATCACATGCCAATTTTAACACGTAAGAGCCACCAAGTAATTCTCAAATCTCAAGTCAAGAAAGAGATATCAAGTATAATCGGACTCCTAGCAACATCGTGCACGATTTATGTTGAGGTCGTATGACCCGATCCAGAATAATGTGTACACTTTCGAGGGTCGACCGGCGCGAACTTGAGATGGATCTAATATACTATCGAGGTGTTCGACCTGATCCACAGGAATAGAGAAACTCTACAAACTCCGACCAACCACTACTACATAGGAATAACACTCAAAGAATGCATAATTTCCACTAACAATCAAGTATTCCGCCAAAAACTCAAGGTAATGAAACTCGATCTCATAAAATCCCTTATCCAATTTCAATTATAAATTCGAGTAATTAAAATAACAAGTTGGGTTCAAATAATATAAATATTGCATGGCAAAGTCCTAAGTCTACCTGGACATAAGCATGATTTTAGCTACATACAGACTCTCGTCACATCGTGCATACATAGCGCTCACAATTATTAGCAAATAACAGTTTAAAATACCTAGGGGATAATTCCCTCCTACAAGGTTATACAAGAGACTTACCACATTTCCAAGTCCTGTTTTCGGTCAACAAGTCACACTACTAGCCTCAAATCGGTGACGAGCAATCCGAAACTAGCCAAAGGTCGTACAAACTAATCAATATATGGT
Source organism: Nicotiana otophora (assembly GCA_000715115.1). NCBI lineage: Eukaryota > Viridiplantae > Streptophyta > Magnoliopsida > Solanales > Solanaceae > Nicotiana > Nicotiana otophora. The sequence continues at coordinate 24,640 of AWOL01S0102171.1, forward strand.
CAAACATTCATAACTTAACTATTAGAGTAATTACCGAACCTAATTTGGAAGGTTTCTAAAATTCACCCCCCTCCCACCCAGGTGCGGGGATTCCGGAAATTTTCGTAAATACATGTTACCCATAACATTACGAAAACAAATATATAAATTCTACTCACTTCAATAATCATTTTCGTGGTCTAATCCCAATTTTACCAAAACCTACGTTTTTCAACAAAATCCTAAAATTTCCACAATTTACATATTAAAATCTAACCATAATTTATGTACTAAGCTCAGATTATATAGGAATCGCTTACCTTCAATAGATAGGCAACAATCCCTCTCAAATGAGCTCTAGAATCGGCCAAGGAATGTGAGAAATGAAGGAAATAAGCTAAATCCCAATTTTTAAAAGTTTTTGCCCAGTGAATCCTTCTTCGCGATCGCGACATAACACTCGCGTTTGCGAAGACAAAATGCCAAGGACCATGAAAAATGCACTTCGCGAATGGACTAGCCTCCAGAAG
>AWOL01S0102171.1:25258-36543 GCA_000715115.1 Nicotiana otophora
CGAGCCTGGAAATAGTTCTGTATGGTGATTTATGACTTGTATGCAAAATTTGGCGTTATTCTGTGTTAATTTGATAGGAATCGGACGTACGGAAGTGTTTCTAGAAGTTTTTGAGTTTCACAATTTGATTCATGAATTTTGGCATCCGATTCATATTCCTAGTTGTTATTTTTGTGTTTTTATCATGCGAACGAGTTCGTACGGTGTTCTTAGACTTGTGTGAACATTTGGTGTGGAGCCCCGAGGGCTCAGGTGAGTTTCGGACGCGTTCAGAGGGGTGGAAGGACTTCAATTTTTTTGGTTTTTGTTTTTGGTGGTGCCTCAGATATAGCAACTGCGAGGTTATGTTCGCATTTTAGAACCTCGCTTCGCAATTGCAATGAATCCTGAGCGAGGTATAACTCGCATTTGCGAGCTTTTCCTTCACTTTTGCGATAAGCACCTGTTCGCAAATGCAAAGATTTTGGTCATATTTGCGACCATGTCAGAGATGGCCAGCCTTCGCATTTGCGATGGTTTTGTCGCAATTGCGACCCTCGCATTTGCGAACAAGATGTCGCAAATGCGACATTTGCAACTGGTGCAAGGGCTTTTTATTACAGGACTTAGCTTCATTTCCCACTTGGTCTTAGGTGCTTTTGAGAGAATTTTATGTAGGGATTTCATCAACATCAATAGGTAAGTGATCCCTATCAATTATTTAGCTAAATTCGCAAATCATAGGTAGATTTAACATGGAAAACTTATGAAATTAAAGGGGATTTGTGAAAAACATAGGGTTTTGGAAAAAATGAGATTTGACCATGAAATTGGTTATAGAATTAAGTAAAAATTATATATTTGAGTTCGTGAGGATACGTGTAATATTTATCTTCGAAATTTCCAGATTCCGGGATCGTGGGCCAGGGGGTGAATTTTAGGGATCCTCTAATTTGGGTTGGGTAAATACTCTAATAGCTAAATTATGAACTTGTGAGCGTATATTGATTAATTTATATAACATTTGGCTAGCTTCGGATTGTTCGGCACCAAGTTGAGGCTTTAGAGTGAATTTGTGGGCCAGAAAGTGAGCTTTGAGACGAGGTAAGTCTCTTGCCTAACCTTGTATGAGGGAATTTACCCCATAGATATTTTAAATTATTATTTGCTTCTAATTGTGGTGGGCTACGTACGCACGAGGTGACGAGAGTCTGTGCATAGCTACTAATCATGCTTAAGTCCGGGTAGTTTTATGTTCCGAATCATGAAATACTTATATTGTTTGTACTCTACTTGTTAATGTAAGTGCCTAAATTGTATTGAAACTTGATAAAGGATTCGTAAAGGCCGAATTTCACTTACTTTGAGTTTTGGCGGGTTATTTGACCGTTAATAGAAATTTTGCTTCCTTGTGTGTTAGTCTTGTGATAACTTTTAAATCGGATGTTCATAGAGTATTCTCTCTTCTTGTGGAGCGGTCCGAATGCCTCGGCAGTATAATATATGCATCTATGGTTCGTGCCGCTCGACCCTCGGCAGTGTACATATTATTGTGGATCGGATCGTATGACCTCGACATAAATCGTGTGTGTTAATGCTTGGAGCCCGAATACACTTGATATTATTTTCATTACTTGAGAGGTTATAATTTATTTATTGGCCCGGAATTGATTTGGAGTTAGTATGTGTTAGTTGAAGATTTTTGGAAATTACTATCAGTTAAAGAATCATTTATTCACGGCTTGCTATTATGTCATTATCATTATTCACATATTCCATGCCTATTTAGAATTTCTGTATTTTTATTGTTGGCCCATAGTAAGTATCGATGTCAACCCCTCGTCACTACTTCTTCGAGGTTAGACTGGATACTTATTGGGTACATGTTGTTTATGTACTCATGCTACACTTCTGCACTAATTGTGCAGGATCTGTGGCAGGTGCATCTGGTGTTCATTCAGGCACGCACCCTCATTATCCTGAGGCATATTGGTGAGCTACTCTCTGAGTCCGTTCTGCAGCACCCGCCGTCTCTCTTTTTTGTATTTACTTTCTGTCTATCTCATTTCAGACAGTAACTTAGGTGTTTTGTATATTATACTAATTGCTCATACATTTGTGACACCGGGTCTTGGAAACATGCTAGTAGACACTTGATGGCTTTTGTGTATTTATTTCACCATACTTGTTCTTTTATTTGTTTACACTTTACTTTATCAAATTTTCTACTTCTCATTTACTTAATAAATAAAAATTAACTATTTTGAAATTATTAAAAGAATAAAAACATGGTTGGTTCATCGTTAGCTTGCCTAGCGGTAATGTTAGGCGTCATTACGGCCTATAGGAGAAATTAGGTCGTGACATTAAGGTACCTATAAGTCTATAAAAATTATTATCTTAATGCTTTGCTAACTAGTAAGACTAGGGTAAGGGTTCTAGTTATTCTAAGGGGAAGCGGTTAGGCATCCCTTAAAATCTACCTGAGGTAGTTCCTTAAACTTAGGTTGGGTCTGGGGATGGAAATGTCGATATTCTGGTTGATTATTGGTTTGAAATTGCTGAAAAAGACTTTATGAAAATGTCTTAAGTTTGTTATGAAAACTCGTTTTTGAGAAAAGGTGGTGTATTTCTTTTAGAAGAGTGGTACTTATTTGTGAGTCATTTATAATTCGTAGGATGAGCGATGACTTCAAAAATAAGCTTTTAGTTGAAGATGGACTTACCTTGTTTGTTTTATGAAAATTGCTCTAGTGAAATGCCATGTGTTTCAAAACTCATTTGTGTTGTTCCTTGCAAGCCTGACTATATGGTTGCTTTTATTCTGAAAACAGTTCTTACATTACACGTGATTCATTTGATGATTTTCCATGGAATATTTGTTTTTATGTTCGAATTTTCCAAAAGCTTGAAATCACTGAAATTCATTAGTGGTAAACATATATAAAGTTGTTTGCTTATTAAGTGGTTTGTCTCAAACTATTAATGTTCAAAACATTAAGGTGATTGAAGCAGATGAAACTAGTAATCTAATTTACCTTTTTTACCTATAAGTCTTGATTTGCCTAATTTTCCTAAACAATCAAAATATTAAAGAATATCCAATAGTAAGGTTAGTTTCCAAAGATATATACAATAGCACAACTGTCATGACCCAAAATTCAACTAGTCGTGATGGAACCTAACTCAACCCGCTAGGTAATACAATTAACAACTATCCCAATTTAATGAGATTTTTTAAGAAAATAAATGATAAAACAATTGCTTTTATACAAGAATTTCCCAAGGACTAGTAGTACAAATCATGAGCTTCAAAGATTTAGAGTTTACAAAGCTGGTATGAAATAAATACGTCATCTGTTTGAAAAATACATAAACATATTAAAACTTTTAAAGCTACCGAGGACAAGAGGCAACTATAACCGGAATGCAGGTACATCTTAAAATCCTGCTCCCACCATACACAGCAACATCGGCATCCAACATCTGCACGCAGGGTGCAGAAGTGTAGTATGAGTACAACCTACCCCATGTACTCAATAAGTAACAAACCTAACCTTAGGTTGAAAGTAGTGACGAGCTAGGATAAGGGTCAGAGTCCAACTCTAATAACCAGCAACAGTTCATAACAATATAAATAACATGGTACAAGAAATAACTTAGAGATATCATGCCCAGCTCGTTCGCCGTTACTGAAAATAGGCATGGTTTTCAAGTACAACAGTAAATCCTAAAGCTTTTACCGAAAACACCAAAAATATGAGTAAGTTTAAAAACTGTGATTTTTCCCAAAAACCTCCAATAACAGGTAAGACGTTTCATTATCAAATAGTATAAGGAAAGTACATCTCTATGCCTACATGTCAAATGTCAATGAATGCATGCCAACTGTAATACAATGCAGTGATGAAACCATGTGCGTACTCTCGGTGAATCAATGCACTCAATCCTCCCAATCACTCATATCCTCACAGTCACTCAGTCCTCACAGCACTCAATCCTCCCAGTCACTCGGCACTCGTACTCTGTAGGTACTTGCGCTCACTGGGGGTGTGTACATACTCCGAAGAGGCTCCTTCAACCCAAGCGCTATAATAAGCCAATCATAGCAAAAATCAATAACATCTGATACGGCGTGCAGCCCGCTCCCATCATAAATCAATAATACTTGCTGCAGCATGCAGCTCGATCCCGTCAATATCCTCACAATCAGGCCCTCAACCTCGCTCAGTCATCAATCTCTCCAGTCTCTCGGGCTCACAATGTGATGAATTGTGATGTGATGTATTAATAAATGGTAACAGAGACTGAGATATGATATGCATATGAATGCGTACGACTGAGTATGTAAGAAAATAACTCAACAGCGGAAATGACCTCAGCGGTTCCCAACAGAATAAACATGTAGCATAGACATGGTTTCTAAGATGAATCACAACTTAATGGCTCTAGTACGGAGAGATTTCATGGTTACAGATAAGATCAGGTAAATACATAGTACCACAAAAATAATAGAGTCACAATGCACACGGTGCACACCCACACGTCCATCACCTAGCATGTGCGTCACCTCAACACCAAACACATAACACGTATATTAAGGGTTCATACGCTCAGCACTAAGTTTAGAAGTGTTACTTATCTCGAACAGGCCAAATCTAATACCGAGCAAGCCAAACGATGCTCCAAAAATATCATCCCACGCGTACCGACCTCTGACCAGTTCGAAACTAGCCAAAAGCAACTCAATAATATCAAATAATGAGTAAGCAAATAATTTCAAATGATAAAGGTCGAATCTTTAATCAAAACCCCAAAGTCAACCAAAAAGTTAAATCCGGGCTCGCAGCTCAAAATCCGATGAAACTCATAAAATTTGATAACTCATTCAATTACGAGTCCAACCATACTAGTTTCACACAAATTCGACTCTGAATCAATGTTCAAAACTCAACAATTCACTCTATGCAACTTTGGAATAGACTCCCCAATTTTCGCTTTAAAATTCACAATCCAATTACCAAAAACGAAGATAGATTCCTGAAATATAACCAAAACCGAGTAGAGAACACTTACTCCAATCTATTAGTGAAAATCGCCTCAAATATTTCCCAATCCGAGCTCCCCAACTCAAAATATGACCAAATGAACAAACCCTCGATATTAAATATTTTTGAGCAGCTGTTCTGCCTCGTTTTGTATGACAAACGACACCGAAACTTGCTTTTGATGACTCCAATGGATTCCTTGTAAAATTTCAGTGAAGTTAGGATTTTTAATCACTCCATTTGACCTTATAACGAATGAGAAATGTTTGTTACAATATTTGAAAATAGTGCAGATTTTTAAATACGAAGTGAGTGATAATTTCGTAATTAATCTGAAAAATCGGGCAACCCAATTCTTAGCAAAATGACCATAAACTCATCATACGATGTCAAAATTCGACGATTCTTTTTGTTATGGTTTCGCACTTACGATATAGATCTAATTCTTCAATCATAACAGAAATTGGAGCTCATTTGCTTAATGTGATACTATTTACGCTTGAAGAAACGACGTCGAAACATAAAAATATGAGTGCAACACAACCCAAACCTATCCGAAACTCACCCGAGCCCTTAGGGACCCCGTCCGAACATACCAACAAGTCTCATAACATAACACGGACCTACTCGAGGTCTGAAATCGCGCATAACAACAACGAAATGACGAATCACACCTCAAATCAAATTTAATGAACTTTAGAACTTTCGACTTCCAAAACCTAGCGCCGAAACATATCAAATCAACTCGGAATGAACTCAAATTTTGTACACAAATCCCAATTCACATAACGAAACTATTTCAATTCCCGAAATCACAATCCAAATCCGGTATCATCAAAGTCAACTCTCAGTCAAACTTATGAACTTTCTAAACCTTCAAATTTCCAACTTTTGCTAATTAGCGCCGAAACCTTCTAGAAATATCCAAATGCTAATCCGTGCATACGCCCGAATCCAAAATCACCATCCAGATCTAAAGAAACTATCAAATCTCCAATCCAAGGTCAAACACTAAAAAAGTCAAACTTGGCCAACTTTGCCAACTTTACAGCTTCAATCATGAAATTCATTCTTCCAAATCAATTTCGAATTACCTGAAAATCCAAACATGCCGATACAGACAAGTCATAATACATCATACAGAGCTACTCATGCCCTCAAACAACCGAGCGAAGTGCAAATGCTCAAAATGACCGATCGGGTCGTTACATTCTCCCCCACTTAAACATACGTTCGTCCTCGAACATGCCAAGAGTCGTTCCAAGGCCATCAAACCGCTGTGTAACCTTACCATGCACATTCCCGGGGGTGATCACACATCACCCTAATCCATATAAGCCTGACAACACAACATAACTGAAGATCATTACTCCAACCTTAGACCATAAACCTTAGAATCTAATTTCCACATCCAGAATTCCTTACAATACCTGAATCTCACACCTACACTCTATATAAGTCTAAACAAGTTGTATCGAGCCATAACTATAACCCAAGATGTAATCACATTATGTACCACATAACTCAGATGCTTACAGCAATAACGTTTGACCAAAGTAGCTGCTCAAAACACACCCAATACCGGTAATGAACCTCATATCCAACAAAAACTCATTCTAAAACCTTCGTACACTATCGATGATGAAAGAAACACGGAGAAACTCTTAATCACTTATCATATCAACAAGTCATGGATCCCTCTCTCGTCCAATCAGAACCAAGACAAATCCTAAGCTGACTTCCGATATTATTCCTCCATACATACTCTAATCAAATCCAATAGTAACCATTTCAGACCCAAAGACTTCATCTCATCAAATACAAGCTACTCTTTTGACATGCCACACTAGTACTACCTAGAGCCACAAACCGTGCAATCCGTGTACCAATACGCAATAATTCAAATGCACTCAAAAATGAAAAATGACTCAAATGAGAGAACCGTTCCGCAAGCTCAACAATTACCACCACAACGCAATGCTAAGAACCCAACACACACAATAGAACCAAAACACACGAATCTATCACATGGAATCATATCCCATCATAACCAGTTGCAATATGTGACCCATCCAAACACCGATCTATATGAAATACCTCGAGCCCCAATGCTCAATACGACACTAAGTACACAAGTTCATGACCATAACCATAGAGAAGCAATTAATGCAATATACCACAGCTCGGAAAGACCATAACCAAGGCGCAATCAACCATTCCACACCCCAATTAACATGTCGCTCGAATTTCGCTATAAGGCCCAAACAGAACCGCATCATGTGTGCACAAAACCAATAAATCACAAACCCTCGTAGCATAGAAGAGTAACTCATAGAACATATCCGAATACTAACAAGCTCAACTCTAACCGAATGTCGCTCCCCTCAACACAAACAGTTCTGAGTCAACAAATTCGACCCTGTGTAGAATACACATCCTCAGTGGGCCCACCCATGGGCCCCCAAATTAATTCTGGTGATTCACAAATAGTTAAATAACCCTCCGAAAGTCTACAATGACTGAACCATAACACATACTATCATCTGGCTAGCTGTGACCACATCTTTACAGTCCACAACGACTAAATAATCTACTTCTGAAAACTCTCAGTCTCCAAATCCATAGAACACACAAATCACCATATTCGATCCTAACTCCATCGCCTGAATGTCTAACACATCTCCCATACATGATCATCCCACGAGGAATACTTTGATAATTCTTCCATGCCATATAGCAAAATTTGAATGTCAGCAGTCGATTAACTAGGCGATTACCACAATACCAATGAAGCATCCATAAGTCAAAACTCAGTGCGCCTTATGAGATGCGCAGCCTTCTCAGGCAATACCAAGTAGTTATAACATTCATCTAAACATGGAAAACCGTCCATGCTGTCTAAGAATTTATTATCTTCCCTTCAAAACTGAACCATGACCTTAAACATGCAAACCTCAATCCCACAGGACATACCACATCTATTATGTCATCATATGAAAGGCACGAGAATCTTATAATCAACTCTAAGTCACCAGCAGAATAAATACCCGATTAGTCAGAAACCTTGCATTTGATCCCATCCAAGAGAAAATCACAATACGCAACATGCTCCTTACGCCGGTAGGAAATATCGATCTCTAACTGTGGTAGAAACCATCGAGAACCTTTAGAAACCCATTTGCACATAACCAAGTCATTGAAACTGAATCTCTCTAACTCAACCAAGCCACGCAGGTCGCCAAACACAAGAGTATTGCCACAAAACACCTGTAGAGACTCGCCACATCCTAAGTACCTAACGAATCGATCATATCCATTACTGTGTTGATCCAACCTACTATCAAGTTGTCCTATTTCTCCGAGTTTCTTCTGAATTGCCTTCAAGTTGATACTTCTCCTCATCATAATACCACAATCCTCAACCAAAACTCACCCCACGAGATCCTAGAATAAAACCACGATGCCCTAGGGTCCATAAGCCATCGTATTCCCTCTTAAGCACCCAAAAGTACCACAACCGAGACACACACTCTGAAGAGGTCTTTTGTGAATCTAAAGTCATTTTCTTCACCTTCCCGATACTGAAATGTAGAATTCATAGTGATACAGTAATAACACGAGTCTCGACACCATCTAATGTAAATCTCAGATTCTAGCCATATACAAATTCGAAAAACTTCCAATTGCCACATTTAAATCTTGAACCCATTAGAACCCTCTCGAGATTCATCCACTTCGCTCAAATATCAATTGCCCCACCCAAGCGGGCCGAACGACCTGTGCCCCATTAGCACAACAATACCCAAAGAAGTAACCCCTCTTTAACGCAACCGAGTAAATCCCTACTCCATACACCCTACATCCGTCAGGAAGAACAAGCTCAAATCATTCCATGATTCCGATATACCCATAAAGTGTAATACATCATGCATCCAGAAATTTTCTTGCTTAAGTCATCCTCAAAACCAACATCTGCAAGCCATAACCGATCCACAAGTATGCCTCAGACCAAATTCAATACAACACATAACAGTATAATCAACTCGTCGATAGTACACTCCCTCACTTGGCTCAATGGCATGGAATAAAACATCTTATAACTTACAATAACCACACCTCACTACCGCCATAATACCACAGTGAGATTCAACTAAATCCTTCATAAACGCATGTAACAAAAACCACATAATACCTCAAATCACCTGCGAAGCTCACATTCATCTTTGTGACAGTCAGGTCAACTTTCTCAACCAATCCAAACTTAAATCACAACACCTATACTTAATGGTAGAAAAGAAAGCCTCCACACAACATCATAAGTATCATACCTCCGTAGACCACCCCGCAGGAAATAACCCACATGCTTAGCCTCAAACTGTCATCTGTCTATACCCTTTTACAGTCACAACTACTACGCAATCACTTAATCTTCCCGATTCTAAACTCATCAACAAGACATAAGAATCTAATTCATTCCATAACTAAACAACATGCAAGATCTTTCAACACACTCATAACTCGAGACTGTATGTCACATCAAGATAGAAATCAAGCACCCAATAGTCCTTTTACATCTCAAGCAAACTCTTCTCAAGATATTTGAACCCGAGCACATCCCGAAGCCACATCATACTCATCATATAGCCATCTAATCACTCAACGAGCCACAAATTCCACTAATAGAGACACTACCGCACTTATAAGCCCAAGAGAACGTGCTCACACGACCAAAATCCATGTTCGATTAGTAGGGAACCAGAGGGTTCCCACTCTGGTATCCTTACTAATTGAAATTGCTAACCTTCACCACATCAAAATAACAGCATTTGAACTTGGAAAACAAAGGAACATTTTCTCTATAAGTTGGTTTCCTATGAATCTTTATTTTTAAGCTGGTTTGCATTTATAAGTTGTCTTTCGCTGCATCCATTGCCGGGATCACTTCTTGAATCTCTGTGTCTAACTTAGAGAGTGTGTTTCTCTTACTATGAAGTGTTATCTAATTAAGATGCTAGTTAGAATTTTTAAAAAATCTCAAATAGATATTTTCCTGAAGTAGATTCTGGCAAATGAGTATATTAGTGATCTCTGCCAATTACATTGTTAATAGTGTGAAATAGTTGATGCTTTACAAAGATTCTTGACATTGAAGTGGCCTGCTCGAAAAAGTGAACTCAGTGCTTCCCCTGATGATGTGTCGCAACACTAACAGAAGTGCACTTTGTTACATCTTAATAAACTTTCATGTTACCAATATATCTAGCTTTGGACTTTCCTTTCATGCCGCATGAAAATATTTAAAGTGTTATAACAGGGTTATTATCTATCCAAGATCTTTGTACTTTTGTGAACTTTGGTATCTCAAGTAGTAGAAGGCTCTCCTAGAATGGGCAAGGACAGTGAGTTGTTTGGCTTAATTTCCTGGGTTTGGGAACTCTAGCATCTAAATAAAACATTGTAGTTATGCAGCTCTCACATTTCTTGTCTATGTGCACACACAATTGTTTTTCCTCTCTAAATGTAACTATTATAGAGGTTAGGTTCGTTGATGAAACTTAGAGATCTTAACTGAACCTAGTACGTATTCTAAACTTTGAATATGCCATAATGTGGACTACATCGATTTTTTTAGTTTACATGAAGATATTTACTTTCTTGATTAATGATTTTGCAAAATATTTTAGGACAAATTTGACAGTGATGACATGAATCATCAAAGAGATCATGTCTTAAACTATATGAGAAAGTTATGGACCAATTGGAGAGGATCATTGCACAGGTATGTGAAGTTTAAGACATTGCATGAAGCTCTAAAAGATGTCCGGAGGAGGTAGACAAGAGTGATTGGGAATGGTTGGTCAAGGAACTTTTTTAAGTGAAAAATTTAAGGTAAGACTTCATAACTACTTTTAACTTCTTATTATTGTAAGTAACAGTTCATGATTTCTATGGTTTGTTCTTAATATAGGAAACAAGTATTAGAAACTCTATCAATAGGTCTAAGTTGAGAATGCCTCATGGTACGGGTAGCAAGCCGATTAGAGAAATTATTTACGAATTTTTAAGTGCACAGTGCAATCCTATAAAAAAACCTCGTCTTTGTTTGACTTGTTTATTTAAATGTGAAGAGAGGCAAAGAAGGTAATCCACCGAACATGAACTATCTTCTTTGAGACTCACAAGAAAAATGACACACTTGTAGAACCTGAAGCTAGTAAAAAATATGTATGTTTATTGATGAACTTCATTTTACATCCT
>AWOL01S0102212.1:0-14518 GCA_000715115.1 Nicotiana otophora
CTCCCTTTGCTTTGCATCTTTCTTCTGAATTTCATGGTATTGCTATTTATCTTATGAGTGTTGATGTGATACTAATATTATCTCTCGCTTTCTTCGCTTTTTTTTTTTGAGCTGAGGGTCTTTCGGAAACAGCCTCTCTACTCCTTCGGGGTAGGGGTAAGGTCTGCGTACATACTACCCTCCCCAGACCCCATTAATGGGATTCTACTGGGTTGTTGTTGTTGTTGTATTTTCAAGTAAGATAAATTATCATTTTATTTATATATCTAAAAAGTTATCTTTCCTTTATATTAAAAACTCTAGTTTATATTAAAAATATTAAATATTATTTTTTAAATACCTATGTACAGATTAGTTTTTTAAAATGGTCCCCCTAAATTTGGGACATAAGGCACACGCCTTACTACACGTAAGGTTGGAGCGCCCAGCTTCTAAAGTAGGAGCAATAAGTTTATAGAGATATATTATGGCTAGAGCCCCTCAAGAGTTTATTTAAAAGTTTGGATCCCTCTTTATTTTTCATTTATTTTGGGGGTTAAGTTTGGTCGGGGCTATTTTGAACATTTTAAAACTTCTGGTACAAACTTAAATAGCAATTAGTGACTCTGCAGCTCGATTAAGCATGTTTGGCCAAACTTCTCAAATTTTAGAAGTATTTTTTTCAAAAAAAATATTTTTTTTTAAAAAAAAGTTAAAGTATTTGGCCAAACTTTTGAAAGAAAAAAAATGTATTTTTGAGGAGAAACAAAAGTAGCTTTGGAAAAATAAAAAAAAGTAGATTCTCTCTAAAAATTACTTTTTTGAAAAATACACTTAAAAATAATTTTTAAAAGTTTGACCAAATATTAATTGCTGCTCAGAAGTGCCTTTCAAATTAATTAGTCAAACCCAAATTATTTCTCGCCGAAAGGACTATTAAGAAAAATACTTTAAAAAAATATATTTCTCAAAATAAATTTATTTTTGAAGCTTGGCTAAACATGTTCTATAAAAGCCACAAGGGTTGGAATTGAGGGGAAAACGACCAGGTTGCTGAAATTGCTGCAGTGCAAGCAATGAAATTGGGGATACGAATATGGCGATGAGTTAGAGCCCGCTGAGAGAGTTGAACCGCCGAGGAAGAAGATCCAACGGTGGAATTCAAATGAGAGGTAACCAACGGCTCAGATGATGAAGCATTTTTCGATTCTACGAAAAGAGACGCCAATTATCGTTGCGGCAATAGGATGCTAAACCGTCGGCCGAAATCCAAGTTTCCGGTGACTCCTTGGACGGAATTTGTGTCGAGCACCGGTGACGGTAGCTGCAACTTGAGTGCACTCAACATTTTATTTTAGTGTTCAGTATTCACACAGTGAGCGTGTGAAATGGCTCGTCGCCATTTTCGATGTTTGAGCTAAAAGACATTTGTTGATAGGAAAATGTTGAAGAGTCAGAATCAACTTTAGTTCCATCTGGTTGCTGATAATTTTGCCAAAGAAAGTGCTAGAAGTTTACAATTCCAAAAGCTCTACTAATTGGTTACTGACCATTTTTCTAAATTTTAGGAAGTTTAGAGAAGGTTTAAGGTGGTTTTGAGGGAAGTTTTGGATTTGAGCTTGAGGTTATTGATGGATATTTCATATTTATGTTTATAATAGATTTTAACTCAGTCTATAATAAACGATATGGATGTGTTTATAATATGTTTCAATAGTGGGTTGATCTATTGTTTATCCTTAAATTAGATAATAATTAAATTTGTACGCTGTTTTAATGATACGCGAATTGATTCAACAATAATAATCAAAAATATTAGATAAATGAGTTAAAGACAAAATAAACGATCAAACCAATTGTAATGTTATGGTCTAGCCCAAACCTAGGTTGAACAATAATTTTGCCCTCAATCGGACCCTTGGTTCAAGCCCAATTGTCAATGAAGAACAGAACAGTTAAATAACAACTTTTGCAGTAGCTAGAAAGTAGAAAATGAATTTGTATTACCTTGATTCGCATGTTACAATGTGTGTTACAAAAGAAAATCCCCCCTTTATATAGTAGGAGAGTTTCATCCCTAGTACAAGTTTTAAAAAGGTAAAAATCTTCCTTTTTTGTTAATTACTGATCTGTAACCGACATAGAGCGAGATCTGCACTGTGATATCCGGTTAGGTACAAATATCACGGCTCTCTATCCGTCGTGTGTAACCGTTTACCGTGTTTCTCGAGGTTTTAGAGCTCGTCCTGGGTCCGGGGAGCGTCGCTTTATTATGCCCGATGATGAATACATCGTTCACTTTCTATGGGTCTCGATACGAAGGGCTCCTAGCCTCGATTTCGATCTCGTGCCTCCATGCCCTTCTTCCGTTTTCTTTACTGGGAAATTGGGGTATGCATTACCCCTGATTTTATCCATATACAGATAGTCCCCTCGTTTTTCGGAGAGTAGGTTTGCCGAAGCGATGGGAAATGATAGATGAACCCCGACCCTTTCTTTGTACGTTCCAATTGAGATGACGGGTAAATCGAAACGTCCCATCAGTCACGTCGTTCTGACTTCACACATGTGTTAGTCACTGGCTGGCTTCCTTCGCATGCGAAACGTCACGCATTGATTGTTTTTTCTCCTATAAAAGCTTCAACCTTTCTCAGTTTTTCCACTTTCCGATTCTAGACTTTACCCTCGAACTCTCTAACGGCTTTCAACTTCTCCAAATCTTCATATATTATTCTTTGAGCCTTCATATCTTCATCTTTAATCTCTATACATTTTCTTTGAACTTTCAAACGTTCATAAAATCTTCAAATCATTATATTTTTCTTTAGACCTTCATATTTTCCAGATTTACAATGGCAAAACCTCCAAGTCAGTGCCTCAGCAAGCTGCTCCTTCATCTTCCCACCCGACCGCAGATGCCGAGGTGGCTGTTTCTGAAGTGGCTCAGGAACCCCTCACGGAGAGCTTCATACCCGGGGGCTGTTCTATCAAGGACGACTTCAAGGTCGAGAAGGCCTCTAGTCAACAAGACCGAGGCGAGGGAGCATGGAGATACATATGCTCTATTACTGAAGAAACCCTACCTATAGTCCGCGCGGATTGTAAATGAGAGGGTAAGCCCTTGTGTTTTTATACACATAGAAGTACCTTTTCTTATCAATTCGCTTTCATAAAAAAAAATAGTCAAATTTGGTGACTACTATTTTAGTGTTCACCTACTCACATGAAGGGGTACTTGAGTGTTTACACTTACCCTTTCACTCTCGCCCCGGTGGACCCCATAGTCCTTGCTTGCTGTAAAAGGTACGAGGTATGCCTTGGGCAAATTCACCCGTCCTTCTCGATGATCGTGATCCTCTTACTCCATTTCGTGAACAATACCGAAGCCCTCCAATTATCCCTCGACCATCTACTCCGTCTATATAGTCTTCGAATCTTTCAAGGGGGACTGATCAAGTTCATTCGCCGAGCAAGCAAGGCTCCTTTCTCGAGCATCGACGAGAATCGAGACAGAGGCTGGTAGGGGAGGTTCGTTCAGATGAAAACCAAAGACCTTATCCCTACTGATCGAGACCAAGGCTGGTAAGGGAGGTTTGTTCAGATGAAAACCGAAGACCTGATCCCTACCGAGTTTCTACCGTTCCCCAAAGAGTGCAACGTATCCCGTAAGTATTGTCCTTCTTGAGTATTCCTTTCTTTTTATTCTTTCTCTCATTGCCCGTGTTTGTGGTTGTGCACCTGCTGCCCAAGTTCCTGATGAAATCCCCCGATTCAAGGGGTGGATCGAGGGATCTGCAAGCAGTTGCCGTACTCCGAGCAAGCATGGTGCAATCTTTCGAAGGGCAAATGAGAGGCATGTTCTCATGGTAAGGTTCTTCCCTGGATAATTATCACAATGCCTTTAACTTTCACAGTGCTAACCCTTTCTCTTTTCTTACAGGGTTGCCTAAGACCACCGAACTTAGGCCGTTGGATGAGAACGAGGATCAATCCTTGCTTGTCGAGCCCTCCATTTCGGGGCAGCCCGGGACTGCCGCGAAGGAGGAGAAGAATAAGAAGAAGAGAAAATCCTCGGGTTCGCCAGACGCCGAGGCAAAGAAGAAGAAGAGGGTGACTATTTGTGTCCGAAAGCCCAAGAAGAGCACTAAGTCCATGGTACCGGACCCCAATGCTCTATACCGACTCAGGGATGAGCCCGAAGATGATGACCTTTTTGTCGCTCATGGGTCGACCCTTAATGAGGGAGAGCATGCGACGACCGAGAAAGTGGACCATGAGGTTGGCCCCTTTAACTCGGGAACCAGAGGGAAAGATGGAGGTTGCGGCCTCCCAGGAAGCCGCTCCTATTCCGAAGGAGGCAACCGATGTCATTGACATCATGAAGACACCTTCCTATACCATGTCCATGCTCAATGAGACCAATTGGGAAAAGAGAAGTCAAGCGAGGTGGCGCAGGTCCTAGATGAATCCCTCAACACATTCTTCGACGACATAGATATGGACGCACTGGAGGAATTTTCCGAGCTTGGTCACCTGGAGGTCCTGAAGAAATATGTGCACTCGAGATCGGGCGGGTTGTGTTTGAGCCCAAATATGATTGAAGTGGGCACGTCAAGCCTCTTCAACGAGGCGTAGCAGGCGCTGAACCGGGTAAGGCGTCAACCCTTTTGTACCCCTTTGTGAATCTCCGGTACCGCTTGAAGATTAACCAGCTCGAGTTCGAGCTCAAAGAGCAGGTCCAGAAGAAAGATATGTACATGGCTCTTAGTGAGCAACAAGACGAGGCCCTTCAAGACTTCCTGATTCTCCAGGCCGAGCTAGAAAAAACATAGAAGGAGGCCTCGACCCTGAAGCGGGAACACGTCGACCTGGTTGAGAAGGTAAAGATCTTTAAGGCTAAAAACGAGCAGCTAGTCGTGGTTACTAACAACACAACTTCGCAGGTCCAACAGAAGATAGACCTGATCGACCAGTTGCAGGTCGAGATGGATGAGGTCAAGGCCATGACCGAAGTGTGGAAGGGAAGGATGGACTTGCTGGCTTCGGAGAAGAAAGTTGAGAAGGCGGAGCTGGCATCGGTCGAGAACCAACTCCGGGTGACGAAGGACATAACAAATAAATGATCTTGGCTGAACGATGATCTCTAGGCACAACTGAGCTCGGCCGTTACTAGACCTGTTAATCGGGCCGGACAAGCCCAATCACAACCCGGTTCGACCTGGTTGGGCAAGGAACTGTGCGAAAATGTACACATTTTGGTAACCGTTGCCCCGTAATCTGGTTAGCCCGGTTACCCGTTACCGGGTTTTTACCGAGTTATAGCCCGGTCCAGCCCGGTTACCGTTGAAATTTTTTTAAAAAATTTCTGGACCGTTGCCAACGGTCAAATTCAAAAATGATCGTTGGGCAATGGCCATTGTTTGCAAAAATAGCCATTTCGTCCTACCCCCTTAATAAAATAGCCCCCCACCCCTAATAATTAATAAATTATAATTTTAACCTTTTAAAAACTATAAATAGCCCCCCCTTCTTCTTCATTATTTCTCATAATTTTCTTTCTTACTACTCTAATTCTCTATCAATAATATTACTTAGGCCAAATACCTATGTGGCCCCTTAAACTTAGCTCTAGTTTTTATTTTGACACTTTAACTAAGGCCAGTACTTATTGAACAGTTACAACCTGTCTTACTTATTCCTATTAAACAAAATAGTTGACATGGCAAAAAAGGTGTATTTCACCGCTCTTAAGCGTGTGAATGGATCTGAAATTATATTTTTTCTTCTTTTTTATTTAAATTAAAATCCCCTTTTCTAAAGCAACCGTATCATCACCTTATTAACTCCATTACTGCCGCTCCTTCACCATTAGTTCCACCATTCTCCTTCGTTCTTCTTTTTCCTCACACCACCCTCCACCCTTCCCTTTCTTCCTGCTCCCTACCCACCACTGCCACCACCACCCTCGATCCTTTCCCTTCCCTCCTTACATGAAACAGAGAGAAAAGGAGACAGGGAACACGTTGACTCAGAAGGTTGAATTGATGAGATAATTAAAATTGATCAGAAATTGGATAAAAGAAAATTGGTGAAGTATGAGCTTGACGAATAAGAGGACGATGGAAAATTTTCCGACCATGAAGCTCTGCAAAATTCCATGAACTTCAATTTTTTTTTTGTCTTCAGATATTTATTTTGTACTCAATGGAACCAACCTCATATATCGTCAATATGCTATAGAGCTTGAAAGAGATCAGATTCCATAGAAGACTCTCCCCAATACTCATGTTTAACAGATGGAATGAAACCCATTTCTCTTTTTCTTTTTTTCTTTCTAGATTTTTTACTTTTATTTTTCTTTGCTGACTTGTCTTTTTCTTATTGGTGTCATTTATTAGGTCAATGGCAAGAAACTTCACGCGTTGAAGTCTGTTTAGGGTTATAAAAAATGTGTTTAATAGGTATAAGTAAGATAGGGTTTAAGTGTTTAATAGGTAATAACCTTAGTTAAAGTGTCAAAATGAAAACTAGAGCCAAGTTTAAGGGGCCGTATAGGTATTTGGCCTAATGCTTATTGCTCTTTAATTCACAATTACTTATTATTTTAAGTTTTATCAAATATTTACTTTAGTCACTACATAATTATAATTATCAAATATCAAGTATTCAAGCGAAGTGTTGTATTAATATTCAATATCATCAAATATCAAGTATCAGTCTATCAACTGAAGTTTGATATAAAATTTAGTGCGGCATCTGGAATCCCGGTACACTCGTTCCATCTCTTTCTCTTCTTTGGTGTATATTTTTATTTTATTATTTAGAATTATTAATTTAATTTCTTAATTTAGTTTACATAATGGATATATTTAGAGCAACCAAACAAATATGTACTAGTAGGGGTGGTAGTAGTAAGAGTAAAACTTCTAAAATATCAAGAGGTAGTGCTGGTTCTCCTAATAGCTTTACACATATTTCTGAAAGTTCACCTAAAACTTTAAACGTTGATTATGAGCGACTTCAAGAAAATTATGGTATAAATGATAATTTAGATGATATTCAATCACCTAATAATCTTGAAACACCATCAACTACACCTGGTAATGCTAGTCAAACTAAAAATATTAAGGGTGGAGATCGTGGTAATACAGGTAGGACTCCCCTCCCTATTAAGAGGAATCGAAGATTAAGAAGTAAGTGTTGGATTTATTTTGAAAGACTAGAAGAAGATAAAAATTATGTAAGATGTCAAATTTGCAAGGAAGTTTATAAACATGAGACCGGAGGTAAGGTAGGGGGAACATGTCAACTTCGTAGGCACATGATAGATAACCACCCTATTGGATGGGGTGCCGATGAGGAAGGTGTGCAACAAAAACTTAACCCGGGTACTGGCAGTTTAATGGGTAAATACGATATAGCGAAAGATCGGGATGAATTAACTAAAATAATTCTTTTAGGTTGTTTACCTTTTAGTTTTGTTGTTTCACCATATCTTGTTACTTATATTCAAAGAATTTATAACCCTTTATTTAAAAGTATTCCTATAAGTACTTGTAGAGCTGATATCTTTAGGCTTTTTAGACAATATCAGACATATATCCATTATTTATTCGCCAGTCTTTCTTGTAGAGTTTCTCTTACTTCTGATATTGGCCGTGCTATAAATGGAAATGATTATTTGACTGTTACATGCCATTGGATAGATGATAAGTTTTGTATGCAAAAATATATTATTGCTTTTAAATATGATGAAGATCAAAGTCATACTGGTGCATTTATAAGTAATATTATCCATGAAGTTGCTATATTTTAAAATCTTGCACAAAAAGTTTTGTGTATGTCATTTGATAATGCTTCTAACAACAATGCTACTATTACAATATTAAAATTGTGTCTATACCCACCACTTCCTGAAATATTTTATGTTAGGTGTGCATGTCATATTTATAATTTAATTGTGAAGAGTGGCCTTGAATTATTTAGAGATGAGATCACTTTAGTTAGAAGAGCCGTGTGTGTAATTCAAGGAAATAATAAAAGTGCTACATTAAATGCATTTAAGGGAAAATGTGTACAATATGGACTAAAATCAAGACTCATGCCTGAAGAAATAGTTACTTGGTGGAATTATACTTATTTATTCTTAAGATGTTGTCATAAATATAGAACGCCTATAACTGAAGTTGCTAATTCTCATTATACCGATCCTAACCGTTTGTTAACATCTAGAACTTGGGATGTCATTGAAGATGTTGTAAAAATTTTACAAAAATTTTATGTGGCTACACTTGAGTTTTCTAGAGCTTATTATCCTACTATTGCAAATAGTTTAGTTCATGTTGCTGAAATTTCTCTTTTACTCCATAATTTAAAGAAGAAAGAAGGATATACTTATGTTGTTGAATCTATGCTAGATAAATTTAAAACTATTTCTACCCAATTCCCCCTATTTACCTAATTGATGCTATTTTAAACCCTTCTATCAAAATGGCCATTTGTCGCCAATTAATCACTACTTTATATGCTTATATGGATATTGGACTAACTAAAACCCCTGATATTGAAACTTGTATTTCTGTTCTACACAAATATTTACAAACATTATATAATTATTATACTAACATTGTTGATGCTTCAGCTGTTGTAGATGCAAATATTCTTTCAAGTTCAGTTTCAACATCTGCATCCGGTGCTTTGGAGGATAATGATGGTGTTGAAGATTATTTGATTTGGTCTACACTAGGAGAGCATCAACAAACCAGTAGTAGGAGATTAACTCCAATTCTACTTGCAAAAGTCACCGGAGCCCCGCACAAAGGAATTTCTACCGTTGGGTTGGTGGAGGAGAAACTCAAATCAACTTCATGTTCTTTCGGCCATGGCTCGAACATGCTAAATGTGCCGGTTTCAACAGTCGCATCAGAGAGCACATTTAGCCAAGTCAGGTAGCAACTAGAAGATACCCGTCATTCATTGGGCATCAACGCCTTGGAAATTCTAGTGTGCCTAAGAGATTGGATAAGATCAGAATGACCAAATCAAGGGCGTGAAGAGGTAGATGAAGCGGAGGACCAAGAAATTGGAGATATAATGGTTTATGGTTCTGATTTAAGCAATGCTAGAAATCAAGAACCTCATGTTGACGTGGATGAACATACAAAAATGATACATGCAAAGCATGTGATGTACTCTTTAATTTTTATAATTGTTGTAAATTTTTAATTTGCAAGTTCAAAAATTTAAAAAATCAAATTAGAACTTGCAATTAATTTGAAGAATTATTTATTATTCAATGAAAATATAAAACGAAAGCTTTCAGAGTTTGATCCTTACATATTGCCTATTGGTCTTATTAAATAATTTTTTGTAGTCAGTTTCAAATTTAAAACTTTAAACTTTAAAGTTTACTTATAAGCCTTAATTCTAAGCCTTAAAAGTTTGTAAATATTTAGGTATCAACAACATTGAATAAGAAAAATAAAATATACTAAAAAAATAAAATTGTGTCAGTCCGGTCCAGACCCGTTAAGCCCGAACCCGGACGGTCCCATTAAATCCCGAAAAATCCCAGTCCACTACCATCCCATAACCCAGCCCATTAACCAACCCGAAACAATAACCGGACGAGCTGTTGTTTTTGTGTCCAGCCCGGACCAGCCCGTCTAGTTAACACCTCTAGCCTTCACGGAACGGGATGCCCTTGGACCTGAATATGCTGCAGTGAGGTCTAAATTAGATGCAACCTATTTTGATGCCGAGAAAATTATAGCCTAGTACAAGGCCAATGTGGAGGAAGCCGAGACCCGCTTAAAGACGAAGGCTGAGTACATAAAACGACTATCCTAGAGAGAGACCCTCGAAGAGATCCATGCCCGAGGTTTTGACCTATTGGTCAAGATTGAAGAAGCTAGGAGGCTCTAGGCTGAGGCAAAGGGGCTATACGGGCCTGAGGGTCTTGAAGGCTCTGAGGGTTCCGAGGGCTCAGAAGGCTCCGAGGGCTCCGACTGTTCTAGCGACAAGTCAGGCCCCGGTGAAGACCATGCGTAAATGCCTTAGTATTTTTCTAGTTTTTCCTTATGCATTTTTTTGTTTATTTTGAGATCGTCTATCGGGCCTTTGTAAATATATATTTTGGAATATATAAAACGTTTCCCTTTCTAGCAATACCATGTCTTTACTTATCCAGCATCTTCTTGCAATTTCTATTTGCCTATTATTTTTGATGCCGTAGCATAAAATTAGATGTAGTTCTGGAGCATTTGTTTTTCAGAGGTTCGAACGGAGCCCGACTTTGATTCAACTTTGGTTTGCTTGTGGCTTTCGACCCTCGGTGATACCGGAGGTTTTTAAGATGCTTAAGTATTTTTAGATGGTGTTTTTGCGGAGGGTAACCTTTTAGTACGTTTCGAATTTTCGTAAGGGCCTTACTTTCTGGTTACAGACTTTGGACGCCTCCGAACCATTTTTAGGGCGGCCGTAGCCTTTTCTATTTGGGCACCACCTAATGTGTTTGGTGCCTCCGGGATTCGGTAGCCCGAGTCGTTAGAATTTTCATCGGGCGACAGTCCCTGAGTAGGGATAGCCAGTGGGATTGAGAGTCCCCGAGTAGGGGTAGCCTTAGGCTTTAGGATCCATGATCGAAGAATAAAAATGCTCAATAAAGTGCAAAGGAAGTAGAAATTTCTTTCATTTCTAAGTATGCAAGGTACACGATCGAAAGCACATAAAAACTTGTGCCATCGCTAGAGTGGACTATGCGGGTATGGTTCATACAACCATTTGACCCTTACAATGAATCCTAACCACCAAGCCTTAGCTTTTAGCACGTACAATTTTCCCTTTCCCTTTCTAAAGATCATAATCCAACGGTAATGGCCCCTAATATTCGAGGTCAAACTCGTGAGGGATGAGATACTGTTGACCTGAAGCAAACGATCATTGATTCCAGTTTGAAACCGATCTTCAAATCTGATGTAGTGCATTTTATTGTTGCCTCGTTAAAAACCTTACCGAAAAACTCACTTCGGGACAAAACGGGTTCAAGGGAAAAGGAGTGCAACACGTGCTTTCAGACCTAATAGCCACATCCGTCCTTGGCCGATTACCTGGATACATTGTGGGTAAACTTTTCTCCTTGGAAGCAATTCTGCCCTTTTCCCCCGATCGGGAAACACGACGTCTAATGGAACAAAGTGATCTTCCATATGAACATCCGACGATTGCAAAGATATTGTTGCAAAGAAAAGACGGTGATGCAAAAAAGAATGGCCATCGAAGATGTAATGACCTGATCAGTCGTTTTGAGAGTAATAACCCTGATCCCCTATTTACTGCTTCTCCCATATCTATTTCTACTATTCTGACTTGCCGGGAGGTTTCGTTTTGGTTTTTGAAATGATTTGGGACACTTAGTCCCTAAAACGAGAGCTTAAGTCTTGGAATTTTTGACCGTAGTTGAAACTGTATGAAGACAACTCCGGAATGGAGTTTTGTCAGTTCTGTTAGCTCCTTTAGGTTATTTTGGACTTAGGGGCGTGTCTAGAATGTATTTTGGAGGTCCGTAGCTTATTTAGGCTAGAATTGGCAAAAATCGAATTTTTGGAGTTTTGGACCGGTAGTGAAGTTTTTGATATTAGGGCCGTTTTCCGATTTCGGAAGTTGGAGTAGGTCTATAATGTTGAATATGACTTGTCTGTAAAATTTGGGGTCAATCGGACGTGGTTTGTTTGGTTTTGGCATCGGTTGTCGAATTTGAAAATTTTAAGTTCTTTAAGTTTGAATCGGAGGATGATTTGTGATTTTAGCGTTAGTTTATGTGATTTGAGGGCTCCACTTATTTCGTATGGTATTTAATGATTGGTTGGTATGTTTTGTCGGGGTCCCGGGGACCTCGGGTGGGTTTCGGGTGCTTAACGGGTGAAAGCTTGGACTTAGAAGCATTTTTAAGTTTGCCGGTTCTGGTGTTTTCGCACCTGTGGTGGGAAGTCCACATGTGCGGCCTCGCAGAAGCGAGGCTGGGATCGCAGGTGCGCTTTTAGGCCGGGGAGTCAGTGGTCGCAGATGTGACGAGTGAGCCGCAGGAGCGGTGCCGCATCTGCAGAAGGGCAGTCGCAGATGCGGAGATGAGAAGGACCCAAGGTTCCGCAGAAGTTGATGATTGAGCGCAGAAGCGCATCTGCAGGTGCGGACTTAGGCGCGCAGGTGCGGTCTCTAGAGTTTTATGAAAACTCGTAGGTGCGGCGTCCTAGCCGCAGAAGCGGTACCACAGGTGTGGTTCTGGGCACGCAAAAGCGAGTTTGCTGGGCAGAAAAGAGAGAGTTTTGAGGGCTTGAGTCATTTCTCCATTTTTGGACTTGGGTGCTCGGAAATTGGCGATTCTTTGAGGGATTTTCAGAGAGAGCTTTGGGTAACGATTCCTAACTTGTTTTTGGTTGTATTTCATTAATCTATAGTTGTTTTCTCCATTTAATTTTGATTTTGGATTGAAAAGTTGGGGAAAATGGGGGAAAAGTTCCCTAAACGAAATTCTGAGTTTTGATTAGGATTTATACTTTGGATTTGGTAAATTTTGGTACGAGTGAACTCGTGAGTGAATGGGCTTTCGTATTTTATGACTTTTACCCGATTCCTAGAAGTAGGTCCCACAGGCGATTTTTGAGTTAATTTTGGAATTTTCGTTAAAATGTTGATTTCATTAATTAGATGAGTCTATTATTGTTGTATTTATGATACGTAATTGCTTTTGGCTAGATTTGGGCCATTCGAAGCCGGATATTCGTAGGAAA
This sequence comes from Nicotiana otophora, assembly GCA_000715115.1. Taxonomy (NCBI): domain Eukaryota; kingdom Viridiplantae; phylum Streptophyta; class Magnoliopsida; order Solanales; family Solanaceae; genus Nicotiana; species Nicotiana otophora. Next base: position 12,768 of record AWOL01S0102212.1, read on the forward strand.
GGCATTGTGACTGAAACATTTTGAAGATTAACCTTAGGTTTATCCCATCACCTTCGCCTTTGGGCGCTTCTCGAGCTATTGGTCGGGGTTCCCCGCGAACGCTATTACCGGGATCAGTTGGCAGATTGACGTCGATGGCCACCTGTGAGTTAGCATCGACTGGATCTACAACTAGGACACCGTTGGGATCAACACGAGGCACCTCGTTGCTAGGCACCAAATTATTGTTTTCGCTATGATGGCCAGACTCAGCTTCAACGTTCAAGTGGGCAGACTGAGAATTCGACATTTTTAAGCTGACCTTAAAATAAGACTTTAAAGAGCAAGCGTAAAATATAGTGTGTTATGGAGATTTGTATCAAATCACCACTATTATCCTTAACCCCACGGTGGGCGCCAAACTGTTTACTCTTAAATCAGATAGCAATTATTTGTACGCGATTTTAAGGATACGTGGATTGATTCAACATAAATAATCAAGAATATTAGATAAATGAGTTAAAGACAAAATAATTTTGTGGTATTCGAAATTGATCAATTATAACTTCCGTTTAAACTTGAGTCCAAAAATGACTCTGCCGTTATAGAATGGGTCTAATAAAGCCCTTATTTTTTTCGAAATGGATCAATTATAACCCTCGTTTAAATTTGAGTCCATCAATGATCCTACTATTAAAGAATGAGTCTAATACTGCTATTTTTCTCTATTAGTGATGATTAGGGATATAAAATGGATATTTAAAAACCGACAGAATCGTGTCGAACCAATTTTTAGGTTTCTTTTAATAAAACCGTAGGTTTTTATATAAATCTATAACCGTACCGATAATTAGGGTAGGCTTTTTATTTTCTAACAATAAACAGAAAAAATATCGAATCGTACCGTACCGAATAAATTTACATGTGAAACATATATTTATATATTAAGTTTAAAAATAATAATGCATTAAAATTTGTACATTATTTATATTAATACATTATTATTTACAAATATAAATATTAGACTCATTCTTTAACTGCATGATCATTAGTGGGCTCAAATTTTAAACTTATTCGACCCATTCTTTATAAATATTAGACCCATTATCATTTTTAAACTTAATATATAAATATCGAACCGTACCGAATAAATTTATATGCGAAACATATATTTATACTGGGTCTAATAATAGGTCTGATATATTTACATGCGAAACATATATTCATATGTAAATTTATTCGGTACGGTTCGAATATATTTACATGTGAAACATATATTCACATGTAAATTTATTCGACTATCTTCAATTTTTTTATGTATGACATTATAAAACGATAAAATCTATCCAAATATTTATAAATTAATACAATAAAATATAATATAATAATATATTAAGAAACGATATGTAACAACCATCCAAATAAATACCGAATCACTGAATACTTGGCATATGTATTCACATATACTCCGATTGTTAAGCCATAGTTAATTAATAAATATTCTAACCTTAATTTAAGAGTTTACAATAATAAATTAGTATGATTTAATATAAATATAAGGGAAAAGGCCCAAAAATGACCTTGTGGTATTCGAAATGGATCAAATATAACCCCCGTTTAAATTTGAATCCAAAAATGACCATACCGTTATAAAATGGATCTAATAATGCCCTTGTATTATTCAAAATGGATCAATAATGCCCTGATTGTTTTTAAAAATGCTTTTAAAAACTGAAAAATATATATTCTGTAAAAACTAGAAAAAGAAAGAA
>AWOL01S0102213.1:3549-18153 GCA_000715115.1 Nicotiana otophora
TCGGTTTTTAATAAAAAAAATAAATTATTCCAAAATACCGACCAAAGTTGGTCGGTTAATGAACATTGAATTCCCAGAATTCAACATTACCGGCCAACTTTGGTCGGTATTTTGCCTTCACTGTTGAGATTACCGACCATAGTTGGTCGGTAATATTTTATTTTAATTATTTTAAAAAAATATATATTTTCAATTACCGACCAAAGTTGGTCGGTGTTTTTTAATTTTAATAATTAATTAAAAAAACATAATTTAGATAAACCGACCAACATTGATCGGTAAACTTAAATTAATAAAATATGTTTTCGACCAAAGTTGGTCGGTAAGTAATTAAACTTGTCAGATGGTCATTTTAAGCTACCGACCAAAGTTGGTCGGTAATTTCCGACCAACTTTGGTCGGTAAGCCATTCCGATCATCAAAACACAGTCCACACCGTAATGATCGCGTTTTGGTCGGTAATTGGCCATAACCGACCAACTTTGGTCGGTTTTTAGTGAATTTTTAGTAGTGTTGGGCGATTTTTGGAGCTCTTAGAGAGGGGTTTTCACTAGCTATGTTAGGTAATTAATTTCTATCCAATGTAAGTTAAATACATAGATTATGGGTAGATTTTAACATGTAAGTTTGTGAAAATTATGGGTTTAGATAATTAACCCTAGGTTTTGATAAAAATAGAATTTACCCACGAAAATGGTTGTGGGATTGAGTGAAAATTATATATTTGAGTTCGTGAGGTTATGGGTAACAACATTCTTCAAATATTTCCGGAATCCGGGCACGTGGGCTCAGAGTGAATTTTAAGAATCTTCCAATTTGGATTGAGTAATTACTCTAATAGCTAAATCATTAACTTTTGAGCGTATACTGATTAATTTATACAATATTTGATTAGTTTCAGATTGTTCGGCACCAAGTTGAGGCTTTAGTGTGAATTTGAGGCCGAAAAGCGAGCTTTGAGACAAGGTAAGTCTCTTGCCTAAACTTGTAAGAGGGAATTTATCCCATAGGTGATTTAAATTGCTTTTTGCATCTAATTGTGGGTGCTACGTACGCCTGAGGTGACGAGAGTCCATGCATAGCTACTAACTATGCTTATGCTCAAGTAGTTTAGGACCCGAATCATGAAATACTTGTAATATTTGTACCCTACTTGTTTATTAAAGCGCCTAAATTATATCAGAACTTGTTAGAGGAATTGTAAAAGACCGAATTTGACTTACATGAATTTTGGCGGGTTACTTGACATTTTATAAAAAATGTGTTTTGTTGCATATTAGCCTTCTATTAGCTCTTAAATCGGTTATTTATAAGTATCCTTTCTTCTTGTGTAGCGGACCGAACGCCTCGGCAGTAGATAGATGCATCTATGGTTCGTGTCGCTCGACCCTCAGTAGTGTACACATTATTCTAGATCGAGTCGTACGACCTCGGCATAATCGTGCGTGATAATACTCGAAGTGTAATTATATATTTGATATCTTTGCCTGGCTTGAGAGGCTAAAAATTATATAAAACAAAAATTTATTTGGAACTTACCATGCGTGAAAGAATTATTTACTTTCTGCTTGTTATTGAGTTAAATTATTATTTACATAACCCATGCTTATTTTGAATTCTGTATTTTTTTACTGTTAGCCCATAGCAAGTGTCGATGTCGACCCCTCGTCACTACTTCTTCGAGGTTAGACTTGATATTTACTGGGTATATGTTGTTTATGTACTCACACTACACTTCTGCACTAACCGTGCAGGATCTGAGGCAGGTGCATCTGGCGGTCACACCGGCGCGCATCCACGATACCCTAAGGCCTAGTGGTGAGCTGCTTCCTGAGCCGTTTTACAGCACCTAGAGCCTTTCTCTTGTACTTATTTTCTGTCTATGTTATTTCAGACAGTAGTTAGAGTTTTATATATTCTATTAGTTCTCATACACTTGTGACACCAGGTCTTGGCACACATTCTAGTAGACTTTATGGTTTTGGAGTATTTATATATTCATGATTGCACTCAGTTGCTTTCCATTTATTTATTGAGAGGTATTTTTGCTTCCAACTTTGTAATTTTTCCAAGACTTTATCTAGTACATATTGGAAGATGTCCTTTTTTTTGCCCACAATGGATGGTAATCCGAGATATTTTCCCGAGGTAGCAATCTCTTTCACACGCAACTTTTACCGCAATCTTCATATCTTCCGATGTATTTCGACTAATGTATAAGTCAGATTTTTGCAAATTGACCTGTTGTCCAGAAGCTTTCTGATAGCTATCAAGGCAGTGTTTAATGATATTTGCCTCGCCAATCTCTGTCCCAAAAAAGTACAAGGCGTCGTCCGCAAAAAAGAGGTGTGAAACTAAAACAAGTTAGTGGGCGTTTGGACATAAAAATTGTGAAATTCCAAAAAAGTGAAATACTTATTCAACTGAAAATATTATTTAAAAATTAAAGTTGTGTTTGGACATGAATAAAGTTTGGAGTTGTTTTTGAATTTTTGTGAGTGATTTAAAGTGACAATTTTGAAAAACGGCTTTATAGATTTTTTTAAAGTTTTGAAAAATTTTGAAATTCAATTTCAAGGGAAATTTGAAATTTCATGCCCTTAATCTCCTCATTTATGAAAAAGCCGAAAATAATCAAGGAATATTTTGAAGCTGGAATAACATCTAGCCATAAAAATGCTATACATTCTGACGAGCTTCCAAGACCCGTTTGGCCATAGATTTTACTAAATATTTTTCAAATTATTTTTGGCAATTACATGTTTGTTCATGAATTTTATTCATATTTTGGCAAATTCCCAAAACACAAAATTCAAATCCCAAAACCAGCCTTGGCCTAAAATATTACTATTACGTCTTTCTAAATTGTCCCAATCTTTTGTATTTTATAAAAGAGCCCACCATTTATTATTTTATAGCAATGCTGCTTCGTCTTCTCGGTCATCTGATAGTTTATTATGTAGTTCATCATAAAAATGATAATTTTATACTAAATTTATTTATGTTCAGGACTATGGTTTGTGATAATGATAATGAATATTATTGATGAAGGTATTGTTGGGTATTTATGATAGTTTTTAGAACTTGTGGGTATAAGTAAAAAAAATAAAATATGTTTTGAAAACTGATGTCTAAACACATTTTCATCTTCAAACTAAACTTCACCCTAATAAGATTTTTCAAAATAAAATTAAAAATTTATGATTAAACGCTAGCTAAATTAAGGGCACGCAACTTCCATCTCAAACAAGACTATCCTCGTTTAATTTTTCTAACAAGCACTATAGCACTTGTATTGTGAGAGTACAAGAGAAAAAAAAGTGTGAGTAAAAAGATAAAAGTTGTGCTAGTGATTAAATATTTTTGGAGAGCTTGTAAAACCAAAGGGTTGAATGAAAATTATTGGTGGTGAACGAGTTCCAAAGTCGCTATAATAGTTGACTCAAAACTGAGAGCAATACGATAACTTGTAGCCCAAGGGGACTAGCTAGATGTAGGTAACACACTAAATACGAAAATCAGTATAAATATTATCTGTTTAGCTCTACAATTTGTTTTTATATTTTTTGCTTTTTAATTATATAACCTGATACATCTATCAATCAAAAAATATACATCTAATCAAAATCTTAAATATTCTTTGCAGTATCTAAATACTCAAAGAATCCTTTTAGACAAACAACTTCTTGTATTGCAAATATAAAGCTACAAACTCAGTATCCATAGTAGAAAGGGTTGTATATGTTTGTTTCTTGCTTTTCCATGAAATAGAACTACCATTAAGTAAGAAAGCATGGCCAGAGGTGGATTTTCAATCATTCCGATCACCGGTCAAATAAGCATCACTTCCGACCTCACTTGCTTTTTCAATCATTCGAGACATGTTTTCTTTTTCTTTTTGAGTCTTTCGATAATTTTTAAGGCTTAAAGTTTTACCTGTATTAAAAAAGTATCAATGATTTTGCAAATATTTATTTGGAGGCGTCCCAATTATTTTTATATACGTTCTTGAGATAAACTCAATATATTCTTGTACGATTTCTTTGGATCTTAACTCCACATATGTAGTCTGATTCACTCATATCCTTCGTTTCAAATGACCTTGAAAGTCATGCATTAATTTTTAAATACTCCAAAGTATTTCCAGACAACAAAATATTATTCATGTGAAGGGAAATAATTAAAACACTTCATTAGATTTCTTCACATAAATACAATGGTTTTCATTAGTCATGGTGAAATCATACAAAATCACCTCGTAGTTAAATCTCAAATACCATTGCCTTTTTTAAGATAGTTTTATGCCACAAATAGATATTTTCAATTTACATACCTTCTTTTTTGGGTCATTCACGGTGAATCCTACATGTTGTTTCACGTTGGCTCTATATTATTGTATACGGTCTAAATAGATTTCGGCTTTCGTATGTTTGATCGAGTTCGAATGGTAAACGACCAAAGTGAGACTTCGAGATGAGTTTCGAAAATAGTACAAACAAGCTTCGAGCTCCAAGACCGATCGAGGAATCGGCTAAGTATCATTATCGAGCCCACGACCAAATCGAACCGCAAGGCAACGTGAAGGTTGTCGGAGACTCACAGACCGATTGACACTCACCCCGAATGTCGAACTCGAATCAAGGCCGAGGGCTAGACCCGATACCGAGCTCGAACCAGTATCGAGCTCACAGACAAGAGCCGTTGCAACTGCACTAGGGGAGAGAATCTTGGCGGGAATCGAGGAAGAGACAATTCATCATGNAACCGCATTAGGGGAGAGAATCTTGGCAGGATCGAGAAAGAGACAATTCATCATGCGTTCTTCACTATATATTTTTTTATTATAAATAAAGTAAGATCCCTCTACTATAAAGGGGAGAATCCTTGTAAGCACAGGCTAGGTTCACACATTGTAAGAAAAGAATACTTCTCTTATTGAAGAATAAATCTCTTGAGCTTGTTTTACTGAGCATACTCACTCTTCTTATTCAATTATTTATCTCCCATTTTTATAGCCAAGAATCTAAACATTTCCACTTCTACATACGATCTATGTCAAGCTATATCATTCACGGTGAATCCTACATGTTGTTTCACGTTGGCTCTATATTATTGTATACGGTCTAAATAGATTTCGGCCTTCGTACGTTTGATCGAGTTCGAATGGTAAGCGACCAAAGTGAGACTTCGAGATGAGTTTCGAAAATAGTACAAACAAGCTTCGAGCTCCAAGACCGATCGAGGAATCGGCTCGGTATCATTATCGAGCCCACGACCAAATCAAACCGCAAGGCAACGTGAAGGTTGTCGGAGACGCACAGACCGATTGAAACTCACCCCGAATGTCGAACTCGAACCAAGGCCGAGGGCTCGACCCGATACCGAGCTCGAGCCAGTATCGAGCTCACAGACAAGAGTCGTTGCAACCGCACTAGGGGAGAGAATCTNTCGAGAAAGAGATATTTCATCATGGGTTTTTCACTATATATTTTTTATTATATATAAAGTAAGATCCCTCTACTATAAAGGGGGGAATCCTTGTAAGCACAAGCTAGGTTCACACATTGTAAGAAAAGACTACTTCTCTTATTGAAGAATAAATCTCTTGAGCTTGTTTTACTGGTCATACTCACTCTTCTTATTCAATAATTTATCTCCCGTTTTTATAGCCAAAAATCTAAATATTTTCACTTCTACATACGATCTATGTCAAGCTATATCATTCACGGTGAATCCTACATATTCTTTCACGTTAGCTCTATATTATTGTACACGGTCTAAATAGATTTCGGCCTTCATACGTTTGATCGAGTTCGAATGGTAAGCGACCAAAGTGAGACTTCGAGATGAGTTTCGAAAATAGTACAAACACGCTTCGAGCTCCAAGACCGATCGAGGAATCGCCTCGGTATCATTATCGAGACCATGCCCAAATCGAACCGCAAGGCAACGTGAAGGTTGTCGGAGACGCAGAGATCGATTGACACTCACCCCGAATATCGAACTCGAACCAAGGCAGAGGGCTCGACCCGATACCGAGCTCGAGCCAGTATCGAGCTCGTAGACAAGAGCCGTTGCAACCACACTAGGGGAGAGAATCTTGGCGGGAATCGAGGAAGAGACAATTCATCATGGGTTCTTCACTATATATTTGTTATTATAAATAAAGTAAGATCCCTCTACTATAAAGGGGGGAATCCTTGTAAGCACAGGCTAGGTTCACACATTGTTAGAAAAGACTACTTCTCTTATTGAAGAATAAATCTCTTGAGCTTGTTTTACCGAGCATACTCACTCTTCTTATTCAATAATTTATCTCCCATTTTTATAGCCAAGAATCTAAACATTTCCACTTTTACATACGATCTATGTCAAGCTATATCACATATCCTTACAACTACTAATAAATTCAACTATATCCGATTTGTTTGGTAAATAGTGTGGCGCCCACCATCGGGCTAAGGATAACAGTGGTTGTTTGATACAAATCTGCAATACACACTAGTTTACAACTTCGAATCAGCAATGGCTAACCCTCGATTGATGGCTTTACTTATCGACCACAAAGCTGGCCTTCAGGATGAAACCAATAACCTGATGCCTAGGGCCGGAAGGCCACATAACGATGGAACTGAAGCTCGAGTTGAAGTACCTGAAATTCGAGCCGAAGTACCGCAAGATGTTAATTCACAAGTGGCTCTTGAGGCAAACTAACGTTCCGAATCGGAAAAAAGCATTCAGAGCGGTACTCGATCCGTAGCTCGAGACACCCATAACGTGGAGGAGATCAGAGTTAGCTTACGTATGATATTAGAGATGTTACAAGCTCAACAAATAGCGATAGCTCAGTTGCAGAGCCAAACTCAGGTACAAAGCAGGCCGGAGCACAATCTGCTTCGAAAAATCACCACCAGAACGGAGCCAGCCATAGTAAAGTCAAACGAGCAAGAATCGGGTACTACTCCTGAAATTACTAAATTGCTCGAGGAACTCACAAAACGAGTCGAAGCCAACGATAAAAAAGTAGAAACATATAATTCCAGGGTCAATCAGATCCCGGGAGCTCCACCACTGATAAAAGGGATGGATTCAAAAGAATCCATACAAAAGCCTTTTTCCTCGAGTGCGGCCCCAAAACCGGTCCCCAAACAATTCTGTATGCCCAAAATTCTCAAATATAACGGTACAATCGATCCCAACGAACACGTCACCTCTTACACGTATGCCATCAAGGGTAACTATTTGGAAGACGACGAGATCGAATCCGTGTTATTGAAAACATTCGGAGAGACCCTCTAGAAGGGAGCGATGATTTGGTATCACAATCTGCCACCAAATTCCATCGATTCTTTTGCCACGTTAGCGGATTCGTTTTTAAAGACACATGCTGGGGCCATAAAGGCTGCAACAAGGAAATCAGACCTCTTCAAAGTAAAACAATGGGGTAATGCAATGCTGAGGGAGTTTGTGTCCCGATTCCAAATGGAACACATGGAATTGCCACCGGTCACAGATGACTGGGCCGCCCAAGCTTTCACCCAAGGGTTGAACGAGCAAAGTTCAATAGCATCACGTCGGCTGAAGCAAAATTTGATCGTGTATCCAGCAATAACTTGGCCGGATGTACACAACTGATATCAGTCAAAAATTAGGGTCGAAGATAACCAGTTGGGAGCTCCTTTCGGATCCATCCATCAGAACAAGACAGCTATTAAAAACCAGAGGGACATCGACAGAGAGCAAAGGTCGAATAGAGACCAATATCAACCGTACATCACAGATCGAATGAACAACGGTTCAACACGCAATGCCACTCGGAACAATCAAAAGAGTGATCGAGGACAAAATTCTAGGGGGCGTATGAGCAAGAGTGGCTTTGATAAATATGCCAATCCAATAGAGGCACCTCAGCTATCGGAGTACAATTACAACGTCGACGCATCAGGCATTGTATCGGCGATCGGAAGAATCAAAGATACTAGGTGGCCCAAACCCATGCAAACTGACCCTTCCCAAAGGAACCCGAATTCGATGTGAAAGTATCATGGTACGCATGGCCACAGGATCGACGATTGCAGATATTTAAGAGAAGAGGTAGCTCGTCTATTCAATGAGGGCCACCTTCGAGAGTTCCTCAATGACCGAGCCAAGAATCACTTCAGAGAAAGGGACGCCAGCAAAAAATGATAAACAAGAGGAACCTATGCATATCATTCATATGATCATCGGTGGGGTCGATACTCCACAGGGACCCGTGCTCAAATACGGAAAGATACCGGCCACAGGGGAAAAACGAACTCGAGGTTACGTACCCGAGGGCACTTTATCATTCGAAATTAAAGAAGCCGAGGGCATCTCTTAACCTCACAACGACGCTCTGGTAATTTCTATCTTATTAAATAAAGTTCAAGCTAAGCGTGTCTTAGTGGATCCAGATAGCTCTGCGAATAATATCCGATCTTGGGTAGTGGAAAAGCTCGGTTTACAAAATCAAGTTGTGCCTGCAACTCGGGTCTTAAACGGCTTCAATATGGCCAGTGAAACAACTAAAGTGGAAATTATTCTGCCCGTAAATGTGGCTGGAACCATCCAAAACACCAAGTTCCACGTAATCGATGGCGATATGAGGAATAATGCCCTACTCGAAAGACCATGGATCCACAATATGAGGGCACTGCCTTCGACTCTACACCAAGTGATGAAATTCCCTACGTCGGACGGCGTGAAGACAATATACGGAGAGCAACATGCTGCGAAGGAAATGTTTGCGGTCGATGAGGTAACGCTGATACCAACGTTATCGGCCTAAGAAAGGTCGAGCACAAAAGATAGGCGAGAAACCAAATAGCAATCACAACAGCCAGTCTAGACCGAATCGGTGAAGTAGGAAATAGAAGATGTCGAGGAAGAGTTTCCGACACCTCGAGCTCTCATCGCCCCTGATGACTCCAATGCCACCAAGTCGACGATCGAAGATCTGGAGTAGGTTATATTAATCGAACGTCTGCCCAGGAGAAAGGTATAGCTGGGAACAGGTTTGACCCCCAAACTCAGGAAAAAACTTATTCAATTTCTTATTGATAACATAGATTGTTTTGCTTGGTCCCATTTAGATATGACAGGGATACCACCATCGATAACAACGCACCAGCTAAGCTTGGACCCTAGGTTCAAACCGGTGAAGCAAAAAAGAAGACCTCAATCCGAGGTAAAACACGCATTTGTAAGAGATGAGGAAACTAAACTTCTAAAAATAGGGTCGATTCGGGAAGTAAAATATCCCGAATGGTTAGCCAATGTGGTTGTAGTCCCCAAAAAGGGAACAAACTTAGAATATGTGTAGATTATAAAGATCTAAACAAAGCATGCTCTAAAGATTCTTTTCCACTGCCTAGCATCAATCGCTTAATCGATACCACAGCCGGCCACGAGATCCTCACTTTTCTCGATGCCTATTCCGGGTACAATTAAATTAGCATGAACCCAGAGGACCAAGAAAAAACTTCATTTGTCACAAAGTATGGAACCTATTGCTATAATGTAATGCCATTAGGGCTAAAAAATGCAGGGGCTACGTACCAACGCTTAGTGAATAAAATGTTCGAAGAACAAATAGGTAAATCGATAGAAGTTTATATTGATGACATACTAGTTAAGTCTCTGCGCGCAATGGACCATTTGACTCATTTGCAGGAAACATTCAAAATTTTAAAGAAATACAACATGAAGCTCAACCCCGAGAAATGTGCCTTCAGGGTTGGATCAGGCAAGTTCCTCGGGTTCATGGTGTCGGATCGGGGGATCGATATCAACCTCGACAAAATCAAAGCCATCGAAGACATCACCGTCGTTGATAGTGTGAAAGCAGTGCAAAGGCTAACCGGACGGATAGCTGCCTTAGGCCGATTCATTTCAAGGTCGTCAGATCGAAGCCACAAATACTTCTCTCTACTCAAAAAGAAGAACGACTTCACCTGGACCCCAGGCTGCCAACAGGAACTAGAATAACTGAAGCGGTACCTATGGAGCCCACCATTGCTTCACACTTTGAAGACAGATGAGAAGCTTTACTTATATTTAGCGGTATCGGAAATCGCGGTAAGTGGGGTCCTAGTTCGAGAAGAGCAAGGTACGCAGTTTCCTGTTTATTATGTAAGTCAGACCATAGGAGAGGCAGAGACTAGATACCCATACTTAGAGAAATTGGCGCTTGCATTGATAAGGGCCTATAGAAAGTTAAGACCATACTTTCAGTGTCACCCCGTATGTGTTTTAACAACTTACGACTTCGAAACAGTTTGCACAAGCCCGAACTATCGGGCTGACTGGCCAAATGGGCCGTCGAACTCAGTGGGTGCGATATTGAATATTAGCCTCGAATGGCCATCAAGTCCCAAATTTTAGCAAACTTTGTGGCCGATTTCACACCAACCCTCATACCCGAAGTTGAAAAGGAACTCTTGTTAAACCATGTACATCATCGAGGGTTTGGACTCTCTACACAGATGTTGCTTCAAATAAAGATCTAAACTTGGCATCATATTAAAACCTCCCACAGGTGACATTATTAGGCAATCCATCAGAATTATTAGATTAACTAACAATGAGGCCTAGTACGAGGCCATGATTGCAGGTCTCGAGCTAGCTAAGATCTTGGGGGCAGAAGTCATTGAAGCCAAATGTGACTCTTTGCTAGTGGTGAACCAAGTAAACAAAACTTTCGAAGTTCGAGAAGATAGGATGCGAAGGTATTTGGACAAACTACATGTAACTCTACACCATTTCAAAGACTGGGCCCTACAACATGTTCCCCAAGAACAAAACAGTGAGGCCGACGCACTCGCAAATCTGGGGTCGTCTGTCGAAGAAGACAAGATTGACTCTGGGACTGTCGTTCAACTTTCGAGATCTATAATCGAGGAAAGGAATGCCAAGATAAATTCCACAAGCTTAACATGGGAGAGGAATAAGTATATTGAATACTTAAAGAACGGAAAACTCCCATCTAACTCTAAAGAATCGAGGGTTCTACGAACCAAGGCTTCTCGATTCACGTTGGTTGAAGATGGAACATTGTACATAAGGACGTTCGACGGACCACTGGCAGTATTCTTCGAACCATGGGACATCGATTATGTTTTACGAGAGGTCCATGAAGGCACCTGTGGAAACCACTCCGGCGCCGAACCACTAATTCGCAAAATCATCAAAGCAAGATACTACTGGGATAGCATGGAAAAGGACACTAAGGGGTTCATTCGCAAATGCGATAAATGTCAAAGTTTTGCACCAATGATCCATCAACCCGGAGAGCAGCTTCATTCAGTTATTTCTCCATGGCCATTCATGAAATGGGGAATGGATATTGTCGGTCCTCTACCATTGGCCGCAGGTAAAGCTAAATTTATTTTGTTTATGACTGACTATTTCTCTAAATGGGTTGAAGCACAGGCGTTCGAAAACGTAAGAGAGAAAGAGGTTATAGATTTCATCTGGGATCACATCGTGTGTAGATTTGGTATACCAATAGAAATAGCATGTGACAATGGTAAGCAATTTATCGGCGGTAAAGTGACAAAATTTCTCAAAGATCATAAAATAAAAACGATACTGTCAACACCATATTATCCTAGTGGGAACGGACAGGCCGAATCAACGAACAAGATTATCATCCAAAACATGAAGAAAAGATTGAACGAAGCTAAAGGAAAGTGGAGATAAATTTTGCCCGAAGTCCTTTGGGCATATCGGACAACATCTAAATCCAGTACAGGAGAGACTCCATTTTCCTTAGTGTATGGCTCCGAAGCTTTAATTCCAGTCGAAGTCGTGGAACCAAGCGCAAGGTTCCGACATACATCAGAAGAATCAAACTATGAGGCAATGAATACTAGCCTCGAATTATTAGACAAAAAATGAGAAGCGGAACTGGTTCGAATGGCTGCACAAAAACAACAAATCGAAAGGTACTACAACAGAAGAACCAACCTCCTCCATTTCAAGACCGGGCACTTGGTCCTAAGGAAGGTCACCGTCAATACTCGATATCCTAATGAAGGGAAGCTCGGCCCAAATTGGGAAGGACCCTATCAAGTCCTCGATATAGTTAGGAAGGGGTCTTATAAACTTGGAGCAATGGATGGAAAACAATTACAAAATAATTGGAACATATCGCTTCTCAAACGATATTATTGTTAAGGTATGATTTTCTCCTCTCTATCGTCTATATACGTATATTCAACACTAACTCATTGCAGGAATTCGACGAAAAACATCAAGACCTCTGGTTTCAAAGCACGCGTTGTACTCTTTTTCCCCTTAGTTCGGCTTTTATCCTAAATGGGGTTTTCCTGCAAGGGTTTTAATGAGGCAACAACTATGTGCTACCCGAGGACAAATCAATAGTATCCGAGGCTCCTTCGTAATCAACCTCGAATACTGGGGGGCTACCAATCGAATAAATCAAGTTTGGCACAAGAAAGTTGTTTTATATCAAATTCATGTCGAACAGGGTCTCGATAGAGAAAAGTGTAAGGGCCAAATGGTCAATACGAACCATGCCCACGTAGTTTTGCTCGAACTCCGGCACAAGATACAAACACGTGTATAATGACTTATAAAGGAGAACTTCTTCTTTTTTCAAATATCTCACACTTTGAAAAGATCTTCATGCTTCATGATTCAAAAAGTCTTAAAGGCCAACCACCATCAAACGAATGTTTGATACAAGCGATCATAAAAAGCCTACGGGCTAAGATACTTTGAGTTCGAGCTCGAAACAATCACTCACTCAATTATTAAAGCCTAAGGGCTATCCTACTTCGATTTCGAGCAATCACTCACTCGATCATAAAACTCCTACGGGCTAAGATACTTTGAGTTCGAGCTCGAAACAATCACTCACTCAATTATTAAAGCCTAAGGGCTATCCTACTTCGATTTCGAGCAATCACTCACTCGATCATAAAACTCCTACGGGCTAAGATACTTTGAGTTCGAGCTCGAAACAATCACTCACTCAATTATTAAAGCCTAAGGGCTATCCTACTTCGATTTCGAGCAATCACTCACTCGATCATAAAACTCCTACGGGCTAAGATACTTTGAGTTCGAGCTCGAAACAATCACTCACTCAATTATTAAAGCCTAAGGGCTATCCTACTTCGATTTCGAGCAATCACTCACTCGATCATAAAACTCCTACGGGCTAAGATACTTTGAGTTCGAGCTCGAAACAATCACTCACTCAATTATTAAAGCCTAAGGGCTATCCTACTTCGATTTCGAGCAATCACTCACTCGATCATAAAACTCCTACGGGCTAAGATACTTTGAGTTCGAGCTCGAAACAATCACTCACTCAATTATTAAAGCCTAAGGGCTATCCTACTTCGATTTCGAGCAATCACTCACTCGATCATAAAACTCCTACGGGCTAAGATACTTTGAGTTCGAGCTCGAAACAATCACTCACTCAATTATTAAAGCCTAAGGGCTATCCTACTTCGATTTCGAGCAATCACTCACTCGATCATAAAACTCCTACGGGCTAAGATACTTTGAGTTCGAGCTCGAAACAATCACTCACTCAATTATTAAAGCCTAAGGGCTATCCTACTTCGATTTCGAGCAATCACTCACTCGATCATAAAACTCCTACGGGCTAAGATACTTTGAGTTCGAGCTCGAAACAATCACTCACTCAATTATTAAAGCCTAAGGGCTATCCTACTTCGATTTCGAGCAATCACTCACTCGATCATAAAACTCCTACGGGCTAAGATACTTTGAGTTCGAGCTCGAAACAATCACTCACTCAATTATTAAAGCCTAAGGGCTATCCTACTTCGATTTCGAGCAATCACTCACTCGATCATAAAACTCCTACGGGCTAAGATACTTTGAGTTCGAGCTCGAAACAATCACTCACTCAATTATTAAAGCCTAAGGGCTATCCTACTTCGATTTCGAGCAATCACTCACTCGATCATAAAACTCCTACGGGCTAAGATACTTTGAGTTCGAGCTCGAAACAATCACTCACTCAATTATTAAAGCCTAAGGGCTATCCTACTTCGATTTCGAGCAATCACTCACTCGATCATAAAACTCCTACGGGCTAAGATACTTTGAGTTCGAGCTCGAAACAATCACTCACTCAATTATTAAAGCCTAAGGGATATCTTACTTCAAATTCGAGCAATCACTCACTCGATCATAAAAAGCCTACGGGCTAAGATACTTTGAGTTCGAGCTCGAAACAATCACTCACTCAATTATTAAAGCCTAAGGGCTATCCTACTTCGATTTCGAGCAATCACTCACTCGATCATAAAACTCCTACGGGCTAAGATACTTTGAGTTCGAGTTCGAAACAATCACTCACTCAATTATTAAAGCCTAAAGGCTATCTTACTTTGAGTTCGAGCAATCACTCACTCGATCATAAAAAGCCTACGGTCTAAGATACTTTGAGTTCGAGTTTGAAACAATCACTCACTCAATTATTAAAGCCTAAGTGTTATNTCCTATTTCGAGTTTGAGCAATCACTCACTCGATCATAAAAAGCCTACGGGCTAAGATACTTTGAGTTCGAGTTCAAA